>JAIUZE010045934.1:0-30464 GCA_022085475.1 Heliosperma pusillum | reverse complement strand
TTAGTCATATAATGGTTCTCCAACTTTGTCCACAAGCTAGCTGCAGTTTACTCACTTACAACTTCTGTAATAACATATCTGCCAGACATAACAAAATCGTAGCATGTGTCGTTTCCTCCATTGTTACCAACTCGAGAACCTCAGTCTCCGTGATTGACGACTTAGCACCCGCCACCTCCCCTACCACAGTCTTTGTCACCTTCGTGGAGAAACGTGGCGTCAATGGTCTCCAGATACATTGCTGCTGAAGCAAAGTCGTCATCTTTATCAGCCATAGTCAGAATTTATTCCTTACCGTGAATCTGTCGATCTTTGTAACCATCTCCCCTGGATCAAAATTGCCTAGCTCAGATGCCAATTGTTGTGCCCGGAAGCGTGTTAAGACAATGCAAAAACAATAGTAAAATAAAGAACACAAGGATTTAAGTGGTTTATTATCAATACGATAGCTATGTTCATAGGGCAAGAAAAATATTTCATTGTACAAGGAGAGAATTACTAATTACAAAAAATGAGTCCCTCAAACTTACCTTTCTCTCTTATTTTAAAGACAAATATTATTGTCTTTATAGAATTATTTCACGAAAGAATAAAAAAGCTATTAAGATTGATATAAAGGACAAATAGAAAATCTACACTTTCTTAACCTTAGCTTCCTAAAACAAAACAAACCTTCATCTTTAATCAAACTCCCTCGTATCTTAATGCGATTCAAAGAGTCACATATCAAACAAACGTAAAGATAAAATGTCACAAAAATAAGAATGAAAACCCTGAAACAATGTTCCAAAATCAGCGAAACTTCATTTATTTTTGAAAGCATTAATGACTACAATAGCTTAAAATATCGTATTGTCATGACTCATGACTGAAGTAGTGATATGTTAGGAGTCTAGAGACACCAAAGTAATAACCTCAGTAAATTCAATACGCTTTCAATGTACTCGGATGTGGTAAGTAGGATTATTACTATTCATTATTCAATACAAACTGCCGTTGACAGAATGGTAGATAGTGGGCTAATAAAATACTAAAACTTATCGTGTTTGACGGATCAGTTGGTCTAATTAAAAACGATACATACCCGTCTTCAATGGAAATGGGTCAAATCCCCTCTTACAAGGAGACAAATGGGAGAACAATGGGTAACTAAATGGATCTCCACTTGCCCTTCCACTTGCCTCGTTGTGAGAGGGAATTCGAACGACCCGTCTTCATTAAAGTCATCTTCAATAAGAATTTGTGTTGACGGATATATAACTCGATCATACATAAAGTCATATATAATAATACTCCCGTCCTCCACACTCCACACAGAAACATGTATAACACGATTATACATAAATTATATTCATGACCCGCCTCATTGAGAAAATATTAAGGAAATGAGTACATTTTGAAGTTAATTACCCAAAATGGGTCCACGTAAGCTCAGTTTTTGCGATCCTACGGTCTGAATTAAAATCGCTTAGCGACGCATCGACTTGAGGTTAAGTCGCTGGGTACCTCAGCGACTTTAAAAACTTGTAATTATATAGAATAGTAAAAAAATGAGTTTGGATTAAAGTCGCTTAGTCGTTGAACGACTTTGGTTAATGGTGCATGATAAAAAAATGGTATCGTTGCTATAGTACCCAAATTTTTTTTGCTCTTTTATTGCCCTTTTGGAGTAGAGCTGAGAGGCAAGAGTATGATTATTAGTAGACTTACCAAAGTTTTAAGACTCTGTCACGTCAGCTTTTCACTAACTTTTATTATTTTTCTATTGTTCAGACTCACCTCAGACTCTATACATTATCAGTTAGACTCACCTCAAACTCTATTTTTTTTCACTTTATCACTTTACTTGAAAAAATGTTGGGTTAAAATAAAGAACAAAATAAATATGACACATGAGATCAATTGATTGGATATCTTCCCTAACAAGACCCCACAAGAGTCTTAAGTTGAGTCTTCTTAAGTTGAGTCTTGGATTTCCAAGACTCAACTTAAGACTTTGTCAAGATTTGGGTAGATTATTGGGAGTCTTGAGTGAGTTTTGTCTCAAGACTCATATGAGTCTTGTCTCAAGGTTCATGCGAGTCTTGTCTCAAGATTCACCTCGGTGATGACATGGTCCCGTTATAAGTAATTACTTTAAAACCAACCCCCATTTTAACTACTTCGTTTTCATCCCCTTTTTGAAAAAAAGCCTCCAACATTTAATTAATGTACAATTTTACTTAGACCTCATCATTCATTGCTTAAAGTTATGACAATTAAATTAGTGCACATAAAGCCTAAACATTTAAAAAGAATTGTTGGTCTCACTCAAGACGGGCACTATCCGTCAAAATTTGAATATGGATAGTGTCTCTCTCACAATATGCAAGTGTGGGGCTCTATTTACCCTTTACTTATCCTTACCACTTGCATATTCTGAGAGAGGTAATATCCGTCTTTAACTTCTGAAGAAAATCCCCGTCTTAGCTTCAATGACAATTTGCGTAAAAACAAAATGAAAGAAAACAAAGAGTAGGAAATGGACATGATCCCAAAATAGTGCTTTAAACATTACACCATAGTCAAAACTTTATTAGGTGTCGTTTGGTTCGTTAGAGGAATTGAAATTCCAAGGAAGTAGCAATTCCTACAATTTTGTAAATCACATGAAATGAAAAAAAAAGTGTTTGGTTGGAATGTGGGAATTGAATTCTATAGAAATTCCAACTTACCTAGGGGGGCCTAGGTAAGCAACTTCCCCCATCATGGAGGAATTAGAGTTCCCATGGAACTTCAATTCATGGGAAATAGGGTAACCAAACAACCCACCAATTTTGTAAATCCCATGAATTGCAATTCCTATGTTTTAACATGGGTAACCAAACAATCCCTTATAAAAGAAAAAAATTATTTGATCTCCCCAATAATAAGATAAATAAAAGTAAAATCAACTTTTCAATTTCAACCAATATAAAAGAAACTCTTTTCATAAAGCTTAGGGTTTCTATCAAATAGTTTACTCATACATACAAACCCTTCCTAAAAACAAGCCATGAATATCTTAGACATTTTCCTACTCTTCATTGTAGTCATACTCCTCCGTCTATGGTGGGCCCTGTGCCCTACCACCACAACCATGACCCGGCCCAAAAACCTACCTCCGGGCCCACCAGGTTGGCCTATAGTTGGCAACTTATTCCAAGTCATCCTCCAAAACCGGCCTTTCATGTACATTGTCAAAGACCTACGTAAACATTATGGGCCCATATTCACCATGCAAATGGGCCAACGTACACTCATTATCCTCACCGGGCCAGACCTCATCCATGAGGCTCTAGTCCGCCGTGGCCCACTCTTTGCGAGTCGGCCCACCGAGTCCCCTACTCGGCTTGTCTTCAGCCTAGATAAGCGTGCCATCAACTCGGCCGAGTACGGGCCTGCATGGCGAGCCTTAAGACGGAACTTTGCAACCGAGGTTGTGAGCCCGGCCCGGGTGAGGCAATGTGGGTGGATAAGAGAATGGGCTTTAAGTAACCACATGACCCGGTTAAAAAATGAGGCCCATGAGACTAATGGTGTAGTTGAGGTTATGAGTAATTGTAGGCTTACTATATGTAGCATTATCATATGCATGTGTTTTGGTGCAAAAATTACTGAGGAGTGGGTAAACAAAATTGAGAGTGTGTTAAAGGAAGTTATGATAATGACTTTACCTAAACTTCCTGATTTTTTACCCGTTTTAACCCCTTTATTTGCATTAACGGGCCAACTTAGACGGGCCAAGGAGCTAAGAAGGCGCCAAATGGAGATACTGAGCCCGCTTGTTCAGGCCCGTAAGGCTTTTGTGGAGGGTCATGTGGGCCCGACTAGTTCGAGCCCTCTCGAGATGGTGAGCCCGGTTGGGGCAGCCTATGTGGACTCTCTCCTAGGCCTTGACCTTCCAGGCCGGGCCGGTGGGCTCGGCGAGTCCGAGCTGGTGACCTTGTGCTCAGAGATTATTAATGCTGGGACGGACACGAGTGCTACCGCCATCGAGTGGGCCCTTCTCCACCTTGTGTTGGACCAAGAGGTATGTTTTTAATCTTGTGTGTTTTTTTTAAGCAAGTCATGTCTATGAAAATCATGGTTGTCATCAACTTTAAACATTTAAATAGCTATATCCATTGATTACAATTGAATACGGAGTAATTGTTCCTATTTGGGTCATATAACAAGCAAACATCTCATTTTAGTGTTATCGTAAAAGCCGCTCAAATTATTAACGTAATTAGGATGGAGCGGAATTAGATACCTAAATTATTGTTCGTAAGAGCATATATATAGAACTATATTTTAGTACGAATATTACCTCTTTTGAGTGTTCTTATAACACGGAGTACTAAGTTTAGTCCCTTTTGGCTTAAAGTGTTACTTTAGAAGTCTTAACACGTACAATATACTCGTTCTCTAAATGTACATAAATTGTTGGTTTGATGTAAAATCGTTGTATTGTAATAACATATAGAATAGTTAATAATGTTACTATGGTATGTCACACATTGACATTATATAAGTTTTTATGATGTCCCGGCAACAATTAAGAGAAGTGGGTAGAGGGAAACGAGAATTATTTATCCCTTTTTCCTACAAATCCTTCCTTAACCAAATTTAATACGGAGTACATACTCCGTATTCATTAAAAATTCTTCTTTGTACTTTATTTTCTCACATAAACAGTAAACTGACCAAAATAATGTACCTATATAATGATCATGTACGTTACTTGAAAGACCTTGTTGAATTATATGGCCAATATTTGAACAATAAGTTTTGCTGAATACGGTTATATTTCGTCTTTTTCTGAACTGCTGAAGACGAGGTAAATGCGACCATTTAAGATGAAATATTATCAGTATAATTGTCTAAGTTCACATGGTCACATTTATCGTTAAAATGACTATATTTAGCACGTTTTCAACTGAAGACGGAATTGGTCGAGCTTGAATGAGAATTTGTGATATTTGAATTTCAGAATGCACGGTAGCAAGTTGATGACAGAAATCTTGACTTTCATTCAAGCTTGACCAATATGGAGTAATATATTTGTACCTAGACCAAATAGAGTCGACAACATATATTCCTTTAAATGGCCATTTATTGTCCTATTGAGTATAGACTATACGAGTTGTATGCATTTTATCCACATAACACTTCCACATTTATTACATCTTAACTTTCACCCATAACATTTCACTTTCAACTTATTATTACTACATAAAGATAGAATTGTACGGAAATTAAAATATTACTCCATTAAACAAGATTGAACTAGATGATGGTCATTGTCTAAACATAGGTTAAGAAATGTGATACAGACGTCTGTTCCAGTGAATTGTTTACTCTTACTTTATTCCCTCTAGTGGTCGTTTATATATATGATTTGGTATCAATCTGCTTTATAAGAAGATTAAATTTGTCGTATTATTACAGATACAACAAAAGTTATACGAAGAAATAGTAAAGAAGGTTGGGAAAAGTGACGTCATCACCGAAGCACAGGTTGAGGAAATGCCATACCTAAACGCGATCATAAAGGAAACGTTACGAAGGCACCCACCAAGTCATTTCCTTCTATCACATGCAGCTTTGGAAAACACAACCCTAGGTGGCTACAACATACCATCAAGCGCCAATGTCGAAATTTACACGGCTTGGATGACCCAAGACCCGGCCATATGGCCTAACCCGGATGTGTTCCGACCCAAGAGGTTTTTACCGGGTGGTGAAGGGTTTGAGGTGGATTGGACGGGTAACAAAGGTGTTAAGATGATACCCTTTGGTGCGGGCAGGAGAATCTGCCCGGCTTGGACCTTAGGCACGTTACATGTTGCATTGTTGCTTGCTAGGATGGTGCATTCTTTTAAGTGGGTCCCGGTTTCGGGCAGCTTACCCGATCCGACTGAAACGTTTGCTTTTACTATGGTTATGAAGTATCCACTTAAGGCTATGATTTTGCCTAGGTAATGTTGGAACAATATGATCGAACATGGTCGATAGCTAATTAATAATTAGGGGAGATTATTGGGGTATTAAAACAGTGTAGTAGTTAAACTAGAATGATTAATTATTTAAGTCGTGTACCCTTTATTGTTCTCTTGATGAACTTTTAAATTATACGGAGTAATGTAATTCTCTAAACTCACTTGATCGATAATATTCGTCTTTGTCACATTACACTTACATATCAAAATATACTCCGAAAATATATCTTCCTGATAATATACACAATATTTTATCTGTTTCCAACGTGTATGCTAATCTAGTATCAGAAATAAATGATCGGGACGAAGAGTGATAATTATTTTATTTATTTTACAGTTTCTCATGAAACAATAATGAGAGTCTTAATTGTTTTTAGTACCCGGGCAAGCAATATTCTTTTCATAATCACAATTATGGGCTTAACTCAGTAAAAGGTTCCACAATTAATTGGTAAACATGGGTCCTCTTCCATTCTTGCAAATTGAATCTTCTGCTCTTGTCAGAATTTATGAGTATTAATTATACATGTTGGAGGGTCATAGAGGTAGACAACAAATCATTCATCCCAATTTTTTGGGCAATTGTAAATGGTAATCGACTTTCACTAGCCCTAGGTCACAAAGAATTCTAGAAATAAGAACATTTCAAACTACACAAGGGATTGTAAAGCTACCCGGGTCACCAAGTTTAGTGGGCATCTTCTTCAACAAAACCGCACTACATTCCTCAGATAATGCCACCAACTCTTGGTTCCCAAGTGTCCTTTTCTTTGTCAAAACATCTTTTAAGAACTTGGCATAGGTTGGATATTCACTATTACGTCGGTGAAGGCCGAAAAGGGTAACTTCAAGTTTTTCCAACATGTCCAAAAATTTAGTATACTTGAAATTCTCTTTCAACAGATTCTGGTGGCCGGCTACCTGGTTGTACTGTTAATGAAGAGTTAAGAACGATTAACACCTAAGAGGGGGAGGGGGTGAATTAGGTGTACTTTTAAAAATTTCTACTTAACTTGGTTATTTGATAACACAAGCAAGAACAATTAAGTATGAGACTTGAGAAGCTTAATTGAATTTAAGTTCACAAGAAGTAACCGTAGATCTGAGTCACAGTATGAAAGACTGTGACACAGACAAAGCAGCGAGATATGCAATACGTCACAGTATGGAAGACTGTGGCGCAGGCAAAATAACGAGATGAGTAGTAAGTAAATAATAAGCAACGGAATGTGAAAGTAAATGAACAAACAAGACGATGTTTTTAAATTGGTTCAGCTTCTACTCCGAAACCTACGTCCAATGTTATTTTATTGCTTGTTTAGAAATTTACTCAAACTTACAAAACCCCTTACAATGAAAATAACTCCCCAACCAACCCCGGTTGCACTCAAACTTAAAGCTACTCCGCTTTAAGAGTTTATGTGTTCTATCTCACAGGTTTACAGAGTCTTTAATCTCAATCGTTCACTTAATGAACATGGAGATCACAATTAAGACCTAAACACGAGATCATGGAACAAACTTAGATGTCACAGTGCAGCGAACTGATACATGGAGAATTACAGCTCTTTTGAAAAACGATTTTGAAGACTTTAAAACTTAAAAACAATTTTGCAAACACTTGAAAACAAAGCTTTAAACTCAGAAATAATTTGCAAAAGTTTCTCAATAAATGCTCTTAAAAGTCTTGACAATAAATGAGAAATAAGGAGGTTATTTATAGAAGAAAAAGTATGTGAAAGATTCTAATCATATTTTAAAAGTGATAATCAGATTTGTATAAAAATCTTTCCATAAAGCAAATAATATCTTCCATAAAATTTTATAGGAGATAAATCTTTTCATAACAAATTTGGGAAATATTATCTTCCATAAATCTTTAGGAAATAAAACATTATCTTCCATAAATCTTGGGAAATAATATTTAAATAAGATTAGCTTTAATATCCAAATACACTCCTCTTGTTTTTCTAATTTAGAGTAAGTCAATCTTTTGAAAATAAGAGTTCTTTATAAAGATCAACACGTTTGAGATTTTCGAAAATTCTCCTTTCGTTGTATCAGAAACCACAGTGACTTGCACTGTTGCATGGTTTTGCAGTCACTTGACAAACTAAGAATGTTACACTACCTCGTTTACAACATTTGACTACTTAGGCTTTCTTCATCTTTGATCATCCTTGCTTGCACCATCCTTGAGAAATAATTGAGAGCTTCAAATGCTATAAATCATAACTAAGAAGCAAACCATTAAATGACCATGAAACTTGGCATCATCAACCAAGTGTGGTTCTAACAAATTCCCCCTTTGATGATGGCAAGTTTTAATAATGTGTGAAGTTCCCCCTTAGCCCATGATTGTCGAACTTTAAGCATTCAATATAAGACATAATTAAACATGATCAAGGTTTGAAGGGTCAATCTACATTAGCCTAAGTAGAGCATCCAATCATGAGGCAAAACAAGTTACGGTGAACGCTAGCCTAAGAGTTAAAGGATCACACACTTACACAGTTAAAATACTTCCCCCTCTTGACATCATCAAGATAAGAACAACACAATTGACGCACACAGTTGACGTAGTTCAACAACACACAAAGCATATGTTCAAAGGACAAAAACAAGTGCGGTTTGTAAAAGAATTTATTAAACATCAAGCCAACATGGATTAGGATAAGGAATATGGAGGCTAGGAAGGGTTTTATGGTTAATGATAGCTGAAAAGATAGCAGATGCAACAGCCACGTGCACTGTGGCATAAAACACAATCAACTTTTCCTCAATTTCATCAAGATCCATGACAATAATACTCTTCTTCCTTGAATACCCCTGCTTCTTTGAAGGCTTTGAGTTAGAAACTTTTTTCATTTTCGTAATTTGAAGCAAACTTCAAAAGGGTTGGATTATCATCATTTTTATCGACTATACACAACCCCAACATTTTGGTCATTTCCTTTTCTTGTTCAATCACACTGTCCTCTTTGATATGTACTTTCTTTTGAGTTTTCTCAACCTCTTTTTCAACCTCCACTTCAATTTCTTTTTCTTTTTCTTTTTCTTTCCAATTTTTTTTTTTTTTTTTTTTTTTTCTTTTTGATACAGTGACATTGACTGTGACAGATATGAAGGACATACTACATTGAATTTTTTGAACAAATGTACTTCCCAACTTTTGGATGTGGCAGCGGATTTGGCAGGAGAAGACATTTATTTCTTTGATCGAACTCGTTGATTTGAATCATAAGAACTTGGAAGGCTTTTGAGTTCTCGGTTTATGGTGGTTGTAGGAGGCATTTTGAGTGGTTTTGGTTTTGACGGTTTACTTTGAGAGGGTTAATATTGTGATGAATGTGTTGAGTGGCTCAATGCAAAATCAATTCAAATGCAAGCATACTTATTCGTATTCTTGGACCATATTTTTGCATGTAGTGAACTAAGCTACAACTAGAATAATCATATGAATGTTCTCAACTCTAGTCAATCATTTAGGAAAATAAAATAACTAGAATCACATGTCACCCAATAAACCAATTTCCAACCGAAGTTTTACGAATTGTTCTCTTTCTAGCGGTTTTGTAAAAATGTCTGCAACTTGATTTTCGGTTCTACAAAAACTAAGGCAAATATTTCCTTTCTCGACTTGATCACGTAAAAAATGATGCCTTATCTCGATATGTTTAGTTCGTGAATGTTGTATGGGATTCTTTGAAATGTTAATTGCACTAGTGTTATCACAAAATATAGGAGTTGTTTCGAAGATAATACCGTAGTCATGCAATTGTTGTCGAACCCAAAGAATCTGTGTGCAACAGAGCGCTGCACTGATGTATTCACTTTCAGCCGTGGATAGTGCAACGGTGTTTTGCTTCTTGGAGGCCCATGAG
Source organism: Heliosperma pusillum (assembly GCA_022085475.1). Lineage (NCBI taxonomy): Eukaryota > Viridiplantae > Streptophyta > Magnoliopsida > Caryophyllales > Caryophyllaceae > Heliosperma > Heliosperma pusillum. Next base: position 20,578 of record JAIUZE010045934.1, on the reverse strand, counting down.
ATGAGGCAAGGACCCAAGAAAGTGGCAATACCCGAAGTGCTCTTCCTATCCACCACACAACCCGCGTAGTCCGCATCGGAAAAACCTACAAGATCAAGATCATAATGAGATGGATACCAAAGAAATAGGTTTTGTGTTCCAACCAAGTACCTAAAAATCCTTTTAACGGCTTTGAAATGTGATTCCTTAGGATTTGATTGGAAGCGGGCACACAAGCATACACTAAATTGTATGTCGGGTCGACTAGCGGTTAGATAAAGTAATGAACCAATCATACCTCGATACACGGTTGCACTAACACTCTTACCATTTTCGTCTTTGTCGAGTTTGATGTTAGAAGCCATAGGTGTAGCATAAGGTTTAGCATTAGTCAACCCAAACTTACTTAGCATTTCTTTCAAATACTTTTGTTGATGGATCATTATTCCCTTCTCACTTTGCTTGATTTGAAGACCAAGGAAAAATCCAAGCTCTCCCATCATGCTCATTTCAAACTCAGATTTCATTAGATCCAAAAAGTAATTATAAAGAACTTCATTTGTTGCCCCAAAGATAATGTCATCGACATATACTTGCACAAGCAACAGTTCATCACACTGTGACTTAATAAACAATGTTTTATCAACCGAACCACGTAAGAAACCATTTTCCAATAAAAATTTTGAAAGCCTATCATACCAAGCTCTAGAAGCCTGTTTTAAACCATAAAGTGCTTTATCAAGTTTGAAAACGTGGTTAGGAGATTCATTGTCTAAAAAGCCCGGTGGTTGTTCAACAAAAACTTCTTCCTCAAGATAACCATTTAGGAAAGCGGTTTTTACATCCATTTGAAAAAGTTTTATGCCAACATGAGATGCAAAAGCTATAAGCATTCGTATGGCTTCAAGCCTAGCTACCGGTGCATAGGGTTCATCATAATCAATTCCTTCTTGTTGGTTAAAACCTTGCACCACTAGTCTAGCTTTATTCCTTACGATTTCTCCGGAATCATCAAGCTTATTGCGAAAGACCCATCTCGTACCAATTACAGTACGATGAGAGGGCCTAGGGACAAGATGCCATACCTTGTTTCTTTCGAATTGGTGTAATTCCTCTTGCATGGCTGTCACCCAACATGTATCAGTGAGAGCTACTGTGACATTGGCAGGTTCAATTTGAGAGAGGAATGCATTGAAGGCACAAAAGTTTTGGAGCGATGATCTGGTTTTCATTCCAGAATTTAGATCACTGGTTAGATTTGAAAGAGGGTGAGAGCTTTGGTGTTTCCATTTTTTTAGGACAAGTGTGTTTGAGGCTTCGTTTGGTTCTAGTGTCACAGTGGGCGTCACTGTTGCATCCAGATTGTTTTGTGAGGATGATTCTGGAATAGTTTGTAACAACCCGAAAAGTACCCAATTTTTCTAGTAAAAATATTTACTAACACTTTTCAGTAGAACTTAAGTTTTTAAAATAGAAATTTTTGTTCCGAGTCTTATTTTGAAATTCCGCGTTCGTATTTGGAATTTCTGAGAGATTTCATGAAAAAGACTGTTTTAGTCATCTTTGACTTTTCTTGACTTTTAAGTCGTCTTTGACTTTCCTTGACTTTTTAAAGTCGTCATTGACTTTTTCTTGACTTTTAAGTCGTCATAAACTTTTCTTGACTTTTAAGTCATTTTTGACTTTTCTCGACTTTTTAAGTCGACTTTGACTTTCGGTGACTTTTCCCGACTCGCCTCATAAGTTTGAGGACCGAAATTTTATTTAAAAAAAAATAATATTTTTGATTTATTTTTATTTAGATTTATTAAGATTTATCATAATTTAATATAATTATTTTGAATTTATTTGAGAATTTAAGAATAACGTTTACGGTTTTAACTGAACGTCATTTAACTATTCACGACGCATCGTAATGCGCGCAACAAAATCGAAACTCGACTTTGGCATGAGTCACACGTTGATATCATCGCTTTCCACTCACCATTAGATGTTTTATTTATTTTGATTAAAATAATCAAAATATCTAGATATTTACTTACTTTATCGATCCGTCAACGAAGATTACGCAAATCGAGCAAAAACAGACCGAATCCTCACCATATCACATGGCTACTTTAGTGCTCTAATAGATCTTGATATTTTCATTTCTTTTGATTAATATATCATAATATCTAGATAACTATTTACTTTATCGATCAATTAACGAAAATTACGCAAAACGCTCGAAATCAGACCGAAAGTCACCATTTCACACGTCTACTGTAGTCCTCTCTTAGGCCTTGATATTTTGATTACTTTTCATTACAATATCATAATATCTTGATATTTGGTGTAATTAACTTTATCGTTAATTATATTAAATCGTTCACCGTAAAATAATTATTAAACGCGAGTCAATTACGTAACAACAATTTCAAAACTCGACATCTTTATTTGGCCTATATCTACACGGCTCAACCCACTCTCCACTCACCAACAACTTTTCATTTTTACAACAACTCAAATAAAGATCAAAACATCACTTTATATAATCGTTCTTCGTGTTCTTCGTCGTTCATCAATCGTTCTTCATCGTTCTTGAGCAAAACCTTTATAAAATCTTCGTTTCTTAATTAAATCCATCCTAATTTATATTTCTAGACTCTCCTCTTCGCTCCTCATCTTCACGTACGGTTATATTTCAATTCCGTCAAGATCATTTTCAACACTTTAATTATGGAAATTCATATTTTAGTTCTAATAATGTTTTCTTGTTATTTTCTTATAGGGGAAGATTTTGAAGACGAGTTTGGAGACTCGTATATTTTGGGTGAAGATTAGTAGGAGGGTTTCTTATTATATATTTCTTATTATTATTTTGGTGCTAATTATTTTGGCTAGCTAAGGTAACAATTCCGTTTTACTCGACGAATTAATGTCACATAGGTTTTAGTTTCTGTTCATGTTATGGTTATTTAGGATTTGAGTTAGTAATATAGCCTTTAGTTTTATTTATTTGGATTTTGGTTCATCTTTATTTTTGGTTCATGTTTTTATGATTTATGGATTTTTAGTTAGTAATATGTTAAGTAGTAATTATTATGTTGTTTTATGATTTTTGATGATTTTTATGTTGTATGGAATTTTTATGATGTTTTATGATTCTTGATGATTTTAAGTTGTATGGAATTTTTATGTTGTTTTAGTGTTCTTGATGAATTTTGATGATTTTTAATAAGTTATGATTTTTATGTTGTTTAGGAAATTTTAATATGTTAAGTGTTCTTGATGATTTTGGGATGAATTATTTTTAATCATGATTTTTGTATGATGGTGGTTAAAATAGTTGTTTGATGATTAAAACATGTTGGAAATATTTTGATGGATGTTGTTGTTTGGGAACCGTGTAGAGGGGAGGTGAACCGGACCAACCAGACCGGTCCAGGCCGGTTCAGACCCGGTCTGGGTTGGTCCATGGTGGGTCCGGGTCTTGGTCTTTGGGTTGTGTCGATGTTTGATTGTTTAATTGTTGTTTTGACGGGTTTTAAATATGTTAAGCATGCGGGAAAATATTAGGAAGCGGTTTTTAGAATTTTTAGGCAAAACAGCCATTTTTGGCCAAATCAGGCCGTGGGGCCCAGTCAGGCCCGTGTCCAGGTCAGCCCAATTCAGCCCGTGGGTCCCACCTTGGGACTCGTGACGGTTTTTGAGTTATCGTCATTTTTATCGTGTTTTGTAATATTTAGCAAGCGGGAAATATTAATAAGTAAAATATTTAATTAAAAAGGTTTTTCATAAAATTAATATTTCTCACATGTTAGAAATTATAATATGAGTTTATAGTTTAATTTACTATCCTTGTAGTCAATCGGGTTTTCGGAAATGTTAAATATTTCACATGTTAGAAGTTTTAATGAAATAACATGTTTTGAATATGTTGATTTTTATGTCTATGTCTATGTGATAAAGACTCTGTTTCTAGCCGGTTTGATCCAACGGGTTTGGTCAAACTAAGATCTAGTCAGCCCCGATTTGACTGATGACCCGTCGCGGGACTCGGGTCGGGGATTTGTCTTCAAGTAAGGTTGTATTTAATTAATGAATTAGCCTTAGTAGATATGAGGCGATATGATATTTGATTATTATTGATATGCAAATAGTCACATGATAGGATGTTTTCCCGTGACTGTTTTATTTATATGGTTGGTGTCGTGTTGACTAAGTACCCATAGAGAATTATGAGAATATGGCGTCTTGACCATTCTAATTCTAAATGAGTAGCTTGGACCATGACATTGATAGGCCCGTACTATCTTTAACGAGCATACGGAGTTTGCCGCTTGATAGCTTTTGTGTCTCGGCTTGGTGGGTTTATATCCAAGTCGGGGCATGGTTGCCTAATCCGTTTTGGGGTTGGAACCAGCTTAAGTACTAGCCATCTCTGCTTAGGGGGTCGCCTAGTAGAGTTTCTCATAGACGGTTATGTCATGGGACGGGGAACGGAATAGCTGTTGTCGCTAGGTCTGATCAGTCTAGGACTAGGATGTTTTCCTACCTTGTGGTATAGCCTCGAGTTACAGAAGTCTTCTATCGACTGTACTAAGAACTTATGCCTGTTTGTAGACGTATTGGTCTTTCATGTTTGTATGATTCTATGAGTTCTAGAAGGTGAGATGCAAGCCGGCTAGGATTGATAGAGTTTGGATTACCGATTGTTAACTGATTCACATGATTACGTGTTGATTAGGGTTTGAGTGTATCAGGGCCATGTTACATGGTAACCGCTGAGCCAGCATACCAGCTTCCCTACCTCGAGTTATATTTTATTATCGGATTCACATGATAGCTTTCATATGATAGGTTATATGTTAGTTAACTGTTTCATAACATGAAAAGCATATCATATATGTTAAGGTTTTGTATTTTCTATATACATTGCTTTTATGTTTTTCATGTTTCATTAAACTCGACATTTCGTGGCTGGGAGAACTCGGAGTTACTCCCCACTGACTGTGGCTTCCGTGTTTATATTTAATGCGGTCGAACAGGTGGTGTTGCATATTTGGGGTACATGGACGAGCTAGCGAGCGAAGTATTTACCTTGGACCTATATTCGGTTCATAGTTTGTATATTATTGTACACACTTTTATTTCCGTATTTATACGGGAGATATGTCTCCCGTCTTGTAGATTTATTTTGTATAATAGTATTTTCGTTTTGTAATGACCTTTTTATGTTATGACACCTTCGTTATGTATTATTATATTTCGTTTATGTATTTAAATAATTTTTTTCTTTCCGCAAATTTGAGGGGTGTCACACTAGGAGATATCAAAGCCGGAAAAATTGTTTTCGTTGGTAAATTTTCATCCCTATCTTTTATGTTATGATCTCAACTTTGGTATATAGATACAAGTTGTGATTCTTACCCTTTTAAATTGTAATTAGGGCACCCAAGCAAGGAAAAAGGCAAGGACAAGCAAGCCTAATGAGGCTCTTCAAGGGAAGCTAAGGTAGCCACCCATGGATGAAGACATATGGAAGCTTGGACTTATTTTGTGTTGTCTTCTTTATTGGGTTATATTTTGTGACATTGTTTTAGAAACTCTTTATTTCCTTGTTTGACAATGGAAATTTGTTTATTTTCTTTTATTAACATTTGGTTGTAATTGGATATTGGTGACTTGGTTTTCAACCCAAGTCACTCGGTTTATGGAAACTTTTTCATTCTAAAACTTGTCATTATACTATACTTGCACTAATAACATAAATTATATCGACTCAAATTGATCATATTAGTATTATGATGATTGGATCACTATAATAAAAGGCTAAGAACTCGATTCTCACTTTGAAAGATCAATTGTTAAGTCAAATTGAGTTATTGAACTCAAAATAGGGAATCTACCAAACCAATTGGCTACACCACTTATAAAGATAGTAAATGACATGAATGTGAGTCCATCTCTTTATCTTATAGAACTAGTCTATCTCGAAGCTAATAATCGATGTCTTTACAATAAAGTCTTTAGTAGATCACTTAAGGTCATGTTGTGATACTTCTACCTCCCTCGTAAGTATGAGTACAAAATTGTTTGTGACTCATAAGGCTATCTTTAATGAAAATAGTTGTATTTTTCTAAAGCTAGAGTGGGAGAAAATAAGCCACAACGTAAAACTGGTTAGGAACTGGTGAGGAAACAAAAAGAAAGTGTTCTTAGGTTAGACTCAAGACTAGTGAGGAGACCAAAAGAAAGTGTTCTTAGGTGAATTCTTAGACTAGTGACGAGACCATAAGAAAATGTTCTTGATATAATAAGATTATGATTTATGAAGTGGAAGTACCTAGAAATTTTAAAATTCGATTTTCTAACATAAGAGACTTATGAAACTAAATGGAATCTATGCAAATGAATGATATATTTGGAGTTGTCCAATAAATCATTCTATAGACATGAAGATGTTTTATTTGGAGTTGTTCAATAAATCATTCTATAGACATGAAGATGTTTTATTTGGAGGTGTCCAATTATAGTTGCATGGATAGACATGAAAATGTGTGCGAAAGCTAAGTTAATGCGTAACTATGCTTAGATCCATATCATCACTAAAATACCTCATAGTAGGTGTGTACAAGATACACAACAAAACCACATGTCCAAATAGAGATTTGAAATAGGATGTGTACATGACACAAGCCTAAGGTATCTACCTAGAGGTTATGATGATCTTTTCTATTATGAGATATAAGAAGATTTTCACTCGAATTATCAAAAAGTCATGTATAGACATGAAGTTCAATGGGACTTTAAAGTCATGTATATACATGAAGTTAAGTGGGAGCTAAGGTTATCATGTCAAGGCATGAAGTTCAGTGGGAGAAATTGTTTTCCACGTGAATGACGTATCACTTATTGTGATTGACGTATTCGTGTTACCTTTTTGGAAAGGAATGGTTGGATTTTAATGCTGGATAAAAGAAGGCAACATGTATACTAAAATAAAAATCTATTGTGGAATAGAAGATTTTAGTTTGACATTTGGAAAAGTGACTTATATCGATAAGATCCTTTATCTATTTCAACAAGTTAAATAGGTTATTTATGTTGATGAAAGTGGGATCATTATGAAAGGGTCATAGTCATCCACTGAACCTAAGAGTTGTTGATCTCATGAAGTACTAATTTTTCCGTCATTAGACCAATCATGTATGCCTTTACATACACGTACCTAAATAAATTGTATGCTAGGAGTATGACAAGCCTATAACAAATCAATCCACATGAGAGTCATTGGATAGCCTACAAGAACATCCGTAAAGTTCTCTAGGAGAACTAGGGATACATTCTTGTGTTTGGTAGAGAAAATTTGGTAATGTGGTAAAGGTTACACAAACCCAAATTTCCAAACTTATAAGGATTTATCCGAATGCTAGGCGTACCTTTGTTATATAAGAAGCGAATAACTAAAAGGATGATTGAAGAGTCAATCATTATAAATTCTAAAAATAGAGACCTAGTACATTATGATGAGGATAAGGTGGCTTACAAGGAGCTAATGGTAGATCCTTTTACCTAAATACCTATCAGTTATCATGATAGCGAGTGGTAGCATCTTTCAATTTAAAGACCCCAACTCTAGATATAGATCTAGACATGTACTTAGATGAATTCATGTTATTAGGACTAACGTTGGATGGAAGGAAAAAGCAATTTACAAGGTTGGAATAAATGAATATATGGTATATTCACTACCCAAGCCTTTATTGCATTTAATAAGATCGTCATGAATTGTCATGGACGAAATAAACTTTAGATTATATGATATGAAGCAATAACATTGTGTTGATTGTTCATATATGATAATCACATTTATCGTTTGAGTTTCTAAAACTCGTTTTGTGCTTTGTTATACCCAAATGGGTTGTAGAGACAATTTTGAACCTCATTAAAGTGGATTATATTAGCGTAGCATTGGCCCCTAGTTGCTTATATGAGGTGACGTCTCCTAGTGACTTTAGTGTGATGCGATTGATGGCAAGTTCAAGTGCCATAGGGTCATAAGGGATGACCAGTCGATCACATAGACAGGTTGTAAGGGACAATCTGTCGGGCAGTGACCGCTTATAGAGTTCTGGCAACTCTTGTAGCCTGGTCATGGCAAAAGCTACTATAGTATTCTTTTTGAGTCAATTCTTGGACTAAAGACTGTTCGCCTAAGGTGGCACAGTTTCAGAGTGACTTTAATTTATGCTATACGACCTTCGTAACTGGGGTCAAATGAGCATCTTTTGGGTCATGATGAGCTAAGGCTATTCGAAGGGAATAGTGCGATAGGATTTGTCCATCCCTTGTCAGGGTTGTTTTAAAATCTCAAGGCCACTCGAGGAGGAGTAAGCTAAAAATGCGTGGCCACGCTCGGAAGGTATCTATGGTAGATAATTCCGGTCAGACAGTGACTCTCCAGATCAAGGAAACCACTCTTGATATGATCAAATGCAAGTACGACCTGCAAGACACCTTGCATTGAGTGGGAGATTGTAATAGGACAAGAGAATTTGTGACGCACACTTATCTCGGACAAGTGGGAGATTGTTGGAGTAAGTGTCCTCAACAATAGTGCGATCATATAATTAAATCTCAATAATAAGAATACAAAGGGATGATGAATATTATAGTCAACTCGTCAACATAAATCGGTAACGATTGGCTCAATTGAGTTTGACGTTACTGTCGTATGACGGTGGTGATGAGTTGATCCCTTGAGGTCACACCTAAAGGACAATCACATAATCATGTACATTAATTAATTTTATAGCGATACAGATTAATCAATCCCTTAAATTGAAATAAGTTTATATTAGTGAGAATAATATCTTATTGTAATATGATTAAATAAGATTCATTTTAGTAATTTAATTGTTATATTACTAAGAATGCATTATGTTTATGAAACATTTGAGATAAGCTAAATTGATTGATTATAATTACAAATTGTTGTAGATTATTTTAACCAAATATGAGATGACCCATTTATTTATATGTAATTATAAAATATGACTTAAAATGTTAAGTCTAATATATTTTTTATGAAATTGCATTTAAATTAGTTAAATGTACATTTATAAGCAAATATTACATGTTACATGTCACATGTCACATATGTGACAAATGACAAAATCACAAAAATAAAATGGACTCCATTTTACACATGAGAAACCGGTTGTGGGGTGGGTAGTAGGGTGATTAGGCTTTGAGTGTTGTTCTAATTAAGAATTAGACATAATCATTCACTAGCCTAAACCTATACCCTAACTATTGCATTGTGAAGAACAAAAGGAGAAAATAACACCCCACTCCCCATGCATGTGGCAGGTTGGCTTGTGCTAATAAGAGGACAAGTTTTCCTCTTATTTTCACTACTTGATTTATTATTAACAATAGTATACTTATCTCTCTACATCTCACATTCTCACACTAAAAGATACTTTAGAAGTTCATCTTGTGTTTATAAATTTACTAATAAAATTACTAAGAGTAGTAATAGTGTTTATTAGTCACTTTTAAGGGAACTATTATATTATACTAGTGTAGTATTTTATATAGTGATTAAGGGTAGTCTTGGTGCAACTAATTGGACTGTTCTTATTCTAAGAACTTTGAAATCATCCCTATATTTTGAGCTCAAGAACAAAGTAGGAAGGAGTCCTATTTTGTGCCCAAATCCGTTCAAATCAATGTACGAAAAATGTTTCTTCTTATCTTTATTTTTAATGTTATGCATGCATAAGATCCAAATAGTTTAAGAGTAAACTATTAATGATTTTATATTAGAAATGTCTAATATTGAGTTTAAGAAACTTACAAATCCCACATACACTCATCTAACACGCGCCATTTATTATTATTATTATTATTATTATTATTATTATTATTATTATTTTTTATAAATTGCGCGCAGCTTTCATTAAAATAAATTGAAAAGTTTACATGAAGTTGGTGGGAAGCCGAGAGACAATCTGGGCCCCCACCCCCTTAGCTACAGTAAAGATAATCCTAGTAAAAATATAAGCGGCAACCCGAGCCCCTGCATCCTGAGATACCGAGAATTTCTGGATCCGCTTAAGCAAGTCAACAACATCCTTGCTGAGCTCCCCAAGCGAAGAGAAAGAGAAGGGTAGGAAACCATAGCCAGCAATCGCGCATAAATCCCTATACTTAGCACATTTGCGCTGAGCAGCATCAGCGACAACCCGTCCCGGCACAAAATCTGACATCCCAGTCTGAGGCAAGGAGGAAGACCCTGTCAAATCAACACACACATCACGCCCTCTGTCCCAGGAATAAAGTAGTAAATCCGCAAGTCGAAGAGATCAGCCATGCCCGTCAACCAAACCGATATCAACCTCCTTGCCCGTAGAAATACCAGACCTAAGGTGTCACGAACGAGGTTATGCCGATGCTTAACCCCCACAGTACCAGTACAAGAAACAACATGGTTCCCATACATATCATCAGCAAAAACCCGAGAGCAAGCAGGACAAGGCCTATATACCGTGAATAACGGGACACCTAGTCGATACCCCAGCACACTACGATCAGTCCTCCTGTTCATAGTCTGACCCAACCCAGAGATAGGAACCGCACGCAACCAATCAGAGGCGTGGGCACCCTGATGAGACTTCCACAACGCAAGCTGACGCGGTGTCAAAGAGAAAACAGATTCTGCAGTAGCAGCAATCCTCGCAAAATATATATCTGCCAGTTTCTTCATAAGTTTAGGGGCAGTGATTTCACTAGGATCACGTAAAAAGGAAGAACCCTTAGTCTCAGAGAACACACGCAAGGCATCGTCGAAAGTAGGACCAGCATCCACAATACCAGAAGACCGTAGTAGCTTAGCCTGCAAATCAGCAGACTGCAAACGGGACGCCAGAAAAGCATAATGAAAACATCCCCGGCAGCATAAACACCAAGCCCACCAAGATGAAAAGGGAAAGTGGCAAGGCGCCACTGCCACTCCCCAAAACCAGGCCCAGACGCGGTGACTATACGTTCCAAGCTAGAACAAAGCGCTGCATCAAAACGAAGATGGACAGACCCAAAGATCCCCGGGGAACAAGTACGGAGGGTAAAGTAGAGCTTAGAAATACCAGTACAAGCTCGAAGCAGAAGCAACTCACATTGCGGGTCCTCAATCCTAGCAACCAAATCCATAAGCTCGATGGTCTTAGTCAGTCTCTTCGCCACAAGCTCACTGCCAAAACTAGGGCAAGTACTGACAGGCCCACCCAAAACAGAGACACCACGCAAAGGCCGGGCAATAGAAGGGGGGAAAACACAAGGAAGTCGACTCCGGGGATCCTCGGTAGGCCAAAAAACCTCAGTCTTAGCGACATTAAGATGTAGACCAAACTGAGGACCATCTGCCAAAATCAAATCCAATACCTTTCGTACCTCCAAAGTATCCAACAATGGTGCTATCATCCAAGTACCAAGCTTGCAAACTCAAATCAAAAGAATCCCGTATCTTGCACACCAAGGGATGCAAAACCAAAGCGAAAAGCAAGGGTCCCAAAGGATCACCCTGCTGGACTCCCTGACAAGACCACAAACAATGTTCCCCATAATAAAGATGGGCAGGACTAGAGTAACAGAACTCCATCCAACGGGAAAGAATCGGGCAACGACGGCGAACTTCCAGAAGCATGGTTACACGATCAACAAGGTTGAAAGCATTCTGGAAATCAACCAGCAACATAGAAATCCCCACATCACCACCACGAGCCTCAATGAACCGATTCAAGGCATGCAAGACAGCCTCTCCTCCATCGGACACCCCAACCCCAAACTGAAGACCAGCAAAATAAGAGCACAAAGAAGGACCAATCAAAGAAGCACCTACCTTAGAAACAGGACGTCTGCAGACGGTGCCAACAGCAATAGGACGGACACCACCACCAAGTTTAACAAGCAGGGTAAGCGGAGCGCTAGCAATGAACTCACCAAGAGCATGTAGACATCTGCCCTAAAGGAAAATATTGACCACCCTAGTAATAGAAGCAATCAGATCATCAGAGATAGCCACAACAGCGCCACTCAAACAGTCCATGAGGTGTTGGGCACGAAACCCATCCCTCCCACAAGAAGTGCCACGTGGGAAACTACGATTCATATCCAAAACCACAGCCGAAGAGGCAACAAGATAATGATGATCCACAGGCAAAGGAGGCAAGGAAGGAGATGGGGCGACAGGGTGCTTCTCTCGCAAAGCCCCAAGAGTGGCATCAGAGTAGGGGACAATACCAGAGGAAGAAAGCACCCTAACAACAGCAGTATAGTGACCATCACAAATCTTCCGCCGACATTGGCGGAGGTTAAGCACACTCAAATCCAGGTCCTCCTCCACATGAAAAAAAGGAGGAGACGCCGCCAAACACTCCTGCAAAAGCTGCAAACCCCCTCCAGGCACCCCCCAAGCAAGAATAGCCCTGGTAATACTCTCCTCCTGACGTTGTCGCCTAACAGCAGTCCTACACTCAAGATTACTCCTAGGAACGAAGGTCTTAAGCACACAAAGAGGCAACATAAGTGATGTGTGTCGTTATACACCAAAAATAAAACCTAAGTCTACTAACTAAGAAGATAGCGGAAGTAGGGTCGATCTCCACAGGGAGGAAACTAACTAACTGTAATTTAAATCTATCAGTAACAATCTGGGGGTTTTGAATTTGGATTAACTAACTAAATAAGATTAAAGGAAGAGAAAACAAAGGAAGAAATAGATACGAAAGAAATCAGATAAAGAGAGAAATATGCTAGGATTCGGTCTACTGCAGTATCGGCATCTACAGGTCAACTAAGTCAGTCAATCTTTTAATGAGAAGAGCAATGGTTTTCTCCTCTCGGTCTCAAACCGCCCTAGGGATTTTCCTAATTAACTCTCGTCCTCTTAGGAGTCACCTATCAATTCTAAGCAAGCCTTCCCTTCCAATCTCTCGATCCAGGTCGGGGTTAACTACCTAGCCTAGTCTCCTGCGTGCACTCATTCGACTAAACCTCAATTAAATTGCAAAGATCGATTCTCACGACTAGCTAAACTAATCTATCCTAACATGCCTTTACTACAGTTTCCCTCATCCCAACATACAAGAGAATTAGCTACTCATGTTATGAACGATGCTAACTAAGACGATTAAACATATGACATAAGACATAATAAAACCGTAATTAACAAGCATGAACAATAACGCAGCAGTAATTAAGAAAGAGAAACAGTAATTAAGACTAAGATTAAGAAAGAGAGAAAAGAAGAAAGGAGTTTACAATCTTAGCAAATCCGGCGTAAAGAACAAATCCTACGTCGATAAACCCGAATGCAAACCAAAGATAAAGTTTAGAAACTAATGGAAGATTAGAGCTAATAATTCCGAACCCTAAGGGTTCAGAATCCTAATGATTCTGAATCTCCCTCCCCAAAACTGACGACATTTAGAGTCTTATATAGGCATAACACGACTCTCTAACCCTAATTAAGCTATGGACTTAAGGCCCATGATAGATTCTACTCGATCGAGGGAAATAATCACTCGATCGAGGACTTTATTCTAGGAAATCACTCGATCGAGTAACAATTCTACTCGATCGAGCAACTTTTCAGCAGCTATCACTCGATCGAGCACAGGACAGCTCGATCGAGGTCTTTTCTCTTCAACGCTCCTCGATCGACCAAATATATAATCGATCGAGGTCTTTTGGCCTATCGTGCAGTGTTGGACACGGCTTTAGACTTGATTGCGAGCGGTTTCACGCTTTCCCATGCAAGAGCTTCTGTTCCGTTCCTTCCATTCTCCTCAATGCATGCAAAGTGGACTGTTTTGGCTCGGTTTCCGCTACTACGCAGCTTGTACCTACAAAATGGTAATGAAAGTACAAAGTAGCCAAATAGGGGCATATAGCGATATAATATCACTTAAATGACATAGAAATGCGTGCATATATGAACTAGAAAGTCTATATAAAATACACGCATCAAACTTCCCCAAACTAAACCTTTGCTTGTCCTCAAGCAAACTAAATGCAGCTAAATGGAACAAAATAAACCTAGGGGATTGGAGTAAATCTCAGAGCTAGCAACAAGTCAATGTTAAACAGTTTAATGCACTCATTCAATCGCTACAAAGCTTAATACGAAAGTGAACGAATTTATACAATCTTGGAAATAAATTAGACTTTCGACCTTGCAAGACTCAATCAAATTCGGACTCTCACGGGTCACTCTTCTCTCAATAAGCAAATGGTAAGTAAATATGTATAAGAAAGAGAGAAGAAAATATAGTCACTCACCTAGACTACGACCGACACAACATGCATTGCTAACTAATATGAAAGATGATTCAAGCACCGTACACACGCATACCACCGTTCAAGGACTATCACGTGCCGAACATTTGCAAAGATATGGATATGTGAGGCTAATTGGTAAGAAGGGGCAAAACAATTAATGGAAATGTGAGGGTAAATAGCCAAGCTAGTTCCTAACAAGACCGCAATAGAACTCGTTCCATTCTTCCAACCATTACAAACTAAGCTCGATGCCTTACCAAATCTAGGCATATACGTCACAAATCCCATAAAACACCTCGACAAAATAATGATAAGCACAGGTGTAAACAACAAAACTTCAGCCAATTATTTTTTCAAGATATATTTTTTCATTTTTTCTTTCTTTTCTTTTTCTTTTTCTTGGCTGATCGAGGAAAACCTCTCGATCGAGTGGATTAAGTCACTCGATCGAGGCACAAAAACACAAAATCTGCTCGATCGAGCTTAACAAAGTACTCGATCGAGACACTATCAACACTTCACTTCTTTTTCTCGCACATACCCACTCCAATCAATGAAACGAGCCAAAAACTGACACAATGACGTAATATACCTCGACTACTAAACTAGCTCGGCAAAGGTAGGCTAAGTTTGGAATGTAGTTAAGGGCAACAGGCAGATATGGCTTTATGTGGAGTTAATGGGGTAAAATGAGGAAAAGGGAGATGCAAATATTCTCAAAACACGTCATACCGACCACAAACCCAATGCGTGCAGGCAATAAGAAATCAAAATTCATATACAAGCAAATGACACGAGATGTGGGGAGTAACTACTCTCATTCCTAGATGAACTGGTCATGGATGTCACCAGTTATAGGCTCTAAAACTCAGAAAATATAAGTAGTTTGCCAAAAAGTTGAGTCAAGTCTAATAATCAAATTTAAATTCCAAGACAAAATTCATAGTTCACTATTCGATTTCACTAAATAAGTCAAGAAAGGTGCAAAAAATAGCAAAAAATAAACTTGTAGTGCAATTTCATCATGAACAAGACTCCAATCCGACTCAACTAAATGCAAAAATAAACGTGATATTTTTGATTTTTTCAAAATTTTTCTAATTAACATGAATTGTAAACGTGAATGCAATACAAATGCAAATGCAGACGCAAAAGGATGTAAAACACTTCCCCAAACCAAAACAGACAATGTCCTCATTGGCTATAGCACCAAAGCATATACGGGAAAGGAAAAAACAACCTAATACATGCTCCTAAGGAATGAAATCTAGATATATGAAGAATGGAAAAACAAAAGAAACAGAAACGACTCACAAGACAAAGCTTCCCCAAACCAGCATCAAACTAGGTGGTATAAATTTTCTCGATCGAAGGCTTCTGTCATGCTGGACTGCTCGATCGAGTAGGTCTGAGTTACTCGATCGAGTGGACTTCTTTTGATGATCCATACTTCACTCGATCGAATGGAATTATACGCGATCGAGTACTGTTTTCTCGCCCACGTCACTCGATCGAATCACAATGTGCTCGATCGAATGACTCTCCTCCATGCTTAGCCGTCGACTGTCAGCAATTTGATTGTCGCTTCTATTTCCTGCCAAATGCTACAAAACAATACCCAAAAAAACAAAAGAAAGTCTAGCAGGAAAAATAAATTGTCTAACTGAGCTACGGATTATCACGTAGTAGTCTAATTGTCTAAATGTCTAACGAAACGCGATAAATTGTTTTTACAAATTGCACAGGGTTGCAAACCCGGCTACCAACCAAATAGTTTCATGAGAAGGCCACCGTGTGGCCTTTGACTTGCGGAAGTACCCTCAGCTGCGGTAAGTTCCGTCTTCTTCCTCCACACGTACAATGGTTTATTGGAGCCTAGCTCCACTTCGGAATCACTTGCGTACATGCGAGCTCCTTTGTCCTTCGTGGACTTCTTCTTCTTGACGGCGTCACGCGAACCGGGCTTTCCCTTATCCAGCTCCAATGCTACTGATTTGCTACCTGTAATGGAACACACAATGGCATGCTCCTCCAATTCGCTCCCAAGCTGGGGCGGAGGTGTTACGGTAGCAATGGGGATATCACAGATAGGAGCTATAGGTTTGATAGGAACCGAAGCTTTGTCATGCGTGAATAAATCAGGTGCGATATCAGATAAAGGAAGCGCGTAGCATGGTGACACAAGCATAGGACCCTTACTAACGTGAGACTGCGTGAATACTAAATTCTCCCCCCCTATTTGAAAAGTCAGAGTCTGTAATCCCACATCAATAACCGCTTGCGCAGTATGCAAGAACGGTCTTCCCAAAATGATGGGAGTGTGAGAATCCTCAGGTATATCGAGAACTATGAAATCGACCGGGATAAAGAATTTTCCTATTTGCACAGGAACATCCTCTATGATTCCTAAGGGTCGAGACAAGGTCCTATCTGCCATCTGTACCGTCATGTTTGTACACTGAAGCTTCGTAAAGCCTAACCGTTTGGCCAAAGACAAAGGTAAGACGCTAACACTAGCTCCTAGGTCACATAACGCGTTGTCTATGAGATAGGTACCTATATGACACGGTATAGAAAAACTACCTGGGTCAGACAGCTTAGGGGGGCTCTTGTTCTGGAGGAACGCAGAGCATTCCTCAGTCAACGCTACAGTCTCTATAGTGTCTACGGACCTCTTACGCAAAAGAATTTCACGCATAAATTTTAGGTAAGAGGGTACCTTTAATAGGAGGTCTGCAAAAGGAACGTTCACCTTGAGATTGCGTACAATGTCAGCGAACCGCACAAATTCCTTTTCGACCTTAGCCTTCTTCAATCGACCAGGAAACGGAACTGGAATGTCAGGATTACCTCGTTGCATATCCTTGACAATGGCATTGTTGATCATCCGCTTACTTAACCCCTTCGAACGAGCTTCTCGCTCATGAAAACCCATCGATCGAGTATCTAAGTCACTCGATCGAAGATTATCCGTGCTTAAATTGCTCGATCGATCAGCTTCCTCGGTCACATTATTCGATCGAGTAACCGTTCTCTCTCGATCGAACACTTGTCCATCAGAATCACTCGATCGAGCATTAGCAACCGCTCGATCGAGTAACTCGCTTTCCAATTCACTCGATCGACGAACACTTATCTCTCGATCGAGTAGATTCTCCTTCATTCCATTCGATCGACTAGCAATAACCTTTCGATCAACTATATTATCAGCGACAGTTTTCGCAACATCGGTATGCGCATCAGAAATATCAGCAACAGTACCAGGACTATCATAAACAAGACCGCTTCTCAGAGTAATCATATTCAGCGTCTCCTTGTTCTTGTCAGTTTGAGACGGTAACTGCCCGGGTTGCCTAGTCGATCGAACTCCTGCCAATTGAGCAATCTGCGACTCCAAAAGCTTAATAGTAGCATTTGTTGCGTGATCAGTTTTGCTCATTTGGATAGCTAAAGCTTGGATCATAGACTTTAACTCCCCGATTTCTGCAATTCCTACAGAAGAGGAACTAGCTTGCTGCGAAGACTGGATATTCTGAAATCCTTGCTTGTGCGGCGGTTGATACGTCGGCTGTGGTGGTGGAGGTGTAGGATTTAAGACGTTCTGGCTTGTCCATCTCAAAGTGGGATGGATATTCCCTTGATTGTAATACCCACCTCCTTGACGGTATTGTTGGAAGGAAAAGACTTGTTCTCTTTCAGCGAGACAGTCTATAGCCGTGTGACCAGTTTCGCCACACCTCTTGCAAGTAATCATATCATCCTGCTGCAGCAAATGAACCGTCTGCTGGTTATCTTCAGCTTTCTTCTCCCACTTATCAAGTCTGGCATTTAGTTTATTGAATTTTGCATCCAGACCTTCAGAATCGATACTAGCTATCGTCCGTGTACCACTCCTCGGATTACCATATTCAGCACAATGGGTTGCCATCTCCTCAATCAGTTTCCAACCCTTATCATCATCTATTTCCTTCTGGAACCTCCGGTTGACGCGGCATCTAGAATGGCTCGATGATCGTCATATAACCCAGTGTAAAACTGGTTACACAGAAACCACTGCTCGAACCCATGATGAGGAACAGACCTCACTAGCGTCTTGAATCGATCCCAGGACTCATAGAGATTTTCATGAGCCGTTTGCTTGAAATTAGTAATCTGACCCCTCAAAGCATTCGTCCTCTGCGGTGGAAAATACTTTTTATAGAAAGCCAGAGCGAGTGTGGTCCAGTCGGTAATACCCAATTCTTCTCGATTCAAGTTCTTCAACCAGTCTTTGGCGTTATCAGTAAGGGAAAAAGGAAACAAGAATTCCTTGATCTTGTCAGATGTCACCCCTTTGGAAACTGGAATAGAAGAATAGTAGTCAGCAAAGGTCTCCATATGCCTCCTCGGATCCTCCCCAGCTACACCCCTATACTTATCCTGCTGGACAAGCTTGATATAAGACGGACGAAGATCGAAAGTAGTTCCATCTTCGTCCGTTGTAAGTTTGAATCCTTGAGGTATACATGCAGCTGTAGGCTCAGAATGGCTAGCAATATTCGGCATCTTTGCTGGAATGGTAGTCTCAACAGTTAAATCTTCCTCGAAAAGGAAACTGTCAAAGACGGATTCAGAAGTACTCAAGTCTTCCTCCTGAATAGTCTTATCTAACCCTCTTTTCCTGCGTAGGAAGGTTCTTTCAGGCTCTGGATCAGCTTCCACTAATTCGAGCCTTTGGGATCTGCTCATACACAACTATAGAGAGAAAGATAAGAACAGTCTTAAGGAATTAGAAATTCCTTAAGACGAGACATAAATAAATAACAGAAAATTAAATTGCCTCCCCGGCAACGGCGCCAAAATTTGATGTGGTCGTTATACACCAAAAATAAAACCTAAGTCTACTAACTAAGAAGATAGCGGAAGTAGGGTCGATCTCCACAGGGAGGAAACTAACTAACTGTAATTTAAATCTATCAGTAACAATCTGGGGGTTTTGAATTTGGATTAACTAACTAAATAAGATTAAAGGAAGAGAAAATAAAGGAAGAAATAGATACGAAAGAAATCAGATAAAGAGAGAAATATGCTAGGATTCGGTCTACTGCAGTATCGGCATCTACAGGTCAACTAAGTCAGTCAATCTTTTAATGAGAAGAGCAATGGTTTTCTCCTCTCGGTCTCAAACCGCCCTAGGGATTTTCCTAATTAACTCTCGTCCTCTTAGGAGTCACCTATCAATTCTAAGCAAGCCTTCCCTTCCAATCTCTCGATTCAGGTCGGGGTTAACTACCTAGTCTAGTCTCCTGCGTGCACTCATTCGACTAAACCTCAATTAAATTGCAAAGATCGATTCTCACGACTAGCTAAACTAATCTATCCTAACATGCCTTTACTACAGTTTCCCTCATCCCAACATACAAGAGAATTAGCTACTCATGTTATGAACGATGCTAACTAAGACGATTAAACATATGACATAAGACATAATAAAACCGTAATTAACAAGCATGAACAATAACGCAGCAGTAATTAAGAAAGAGAAACAGTAATTAAGACTAAGATTAAGAAAGAGAGAAAAGAAGAAAGGAGTTTACAATCTTAGCAATCCGGCGTAAAGAACAAATCCTACGTCGATAAACCCGAATGCAAACCAAAGATAAAGTTTAGAAAACTAAAGGACTGATTAAAGCTAATAATTCCGAACCCTAAGGGTTCAGAATCCTAATGATTCTGAATCTGAATAATTAAAACTGACGACAAATAAGAGTTTATATAGGCATAACACGACTCTTAAACCTAATTAAGCTATGGACTTAAGGCCCATGATAGATTCTACTCGATCGAGGGAAATAACCACTCGATCGAGGATTTTATTCTAGGAAATCACTCGATCGAGTAACAATTCTACTCGATCGAGCAACTTTTCAGCAGCTTCTACTCGATCGAGCACAGGACAGCTCGATCGAGCAACTTTTCTCTTCCACGCTCCTCGATCGACCAAATATATAATCGATCGAGGTCTTTTGGCCTATCGTGCAGTGTTGGACACGGCTTTAGACTTGATTGCGAGCGGTTTCACGCTTTCCCATGCAAGAGCTTCTGTTCCGTTCCTTCCATTCTCCTAAATGCATGCAAAGTGGACTGTTTTGGCTCGGTTTCCGCTACTACACAGCTTGTACCTACAAAATGGTAATGAAAGTACAAAGTAGCCAAATAGGGGCATATAGCGATATAATATCACTTAAATGACATAGAAATGCGTGCATATATGAACTAGAAAGTCTATATA
>JAIUZE010045933.1:0-25222 GCA_022085475.1 Heliosperma pusillum | reverse complement strand
CGTTTATCGTATAATTTTACGTAACGACTTATAATATTCATGTTTTGGATATATGATATTCTATTCGCTTGTATCACATGTTTCGTGACGGTTTTCGATATATCCCTCTTTCGAGTCGGTTTTACATATGTTAGGAATTGAGCACTAATGATCATGTGCTTTGAACTCTCATTTCCCGGCTACACCTTATACTCGTTAGACTGGAATGTCGGAGCGATGGGGTGTATCCTTGATGCTTGTATGCATGTGTAGTGGGGATATGACGACGTTGTTAGGAGGCGAACGCAATGCGTTGGTCGACCCGACCGTCAAATGTTGTATACTTGCGAGGTGGTGTCATTGCATGTAGCGTACTAGCTTGACTTTGGACTATAGATCTCTTTCCGCCTCTTTCGTGAATTGATCTACCGAATTTGGGGTACTCGGCATATTTATTGTAAGTCCGTGTCTTGGATGTGGAACGTCTTACCACATGTCGAATCGGAACACGTCTTATTCCGAGAGTCTGGCTAGGTTTAGACTAGGACCGTATTATTATCGTCGTCCTACCGAGAGGATTAGAGTCTTGTGTGTACGAAACGTATTATCGTACATGGTTCCGGGAAACGTCTTATCCCGTGAACTTGTTTGTCTAGGTCATGAGTATACGAAACGTCTTATCGTATACGGTTCCGGAAAATGTCTTATTCCGTGAGCTTCCATTGGCTTGTCTTGCTATTGTACACGATGCTAGTGCGTTTCATTTACCGTGAGAGATGTTGTCAATATATTGGTATGATTACATGAATGATTATATGATTGATCATTGAATGACTTGGCATGGTTTGTTTGTCGAGCATCAATCTTATCAAACTTATACCGCTAACGGTGAGATGTAAGCCCTAGTGAGCGTATTCGGTTGCCTAAGAGTGTTTTCCCCGAGTCTTGAATAACATGATGGTTCCTCAATTTGATTTCCATATGAGCTTATCATTATATATTGGATTGCCTATTTATTCTTATCGTAACTCACATGGTAATCTATATATGCATGATTTCACTTTTGTATTTCCTTATATGTACGTTTAATGTGATATGGCTGGGAGAACCTGGAGTTACTCCGCACTGATTGTGGCGTTCATGTTTTTCATGAATGAACAGGTTGCTTGCATGGATGGCTTTTTGCTTATGCTATTTTGGGGTTCGGGTGTGAGCTAGCGGGCGTTGTCCCTGGAAGTTGCACCTCTAGACGATTTTAGCTAGTTTTGCTAAACACTTGTTCTTTGTTAACATTTGGAGAGACTCCGTCTCTTTGTTATTTTCCGCACTTAGTTGTTATATTTTGACACTCCTCGTTTTATCTATCTTGCATGTATAAAAGTTTTTAAAATACCGTATTTCCGCACATTATTTCACATGCTTGTATGTTTTATATTTCCGCATTCGCGAGGGTTGTCACAGAACTTGTAAATCCGTTCAATCGTGGAAAGGGTTTTCATTATTTTATACGGTAGTATATTGATTGCGATCTCCGTTTAAACCACTGTAGCTAAAGACAAAATGAATTTTATCTTTTGATCCTCATATTCACCATTGCAAATGTCTCTTATGAAGAGTAAATGAATAAGTTACACTTAGTCAAAAACGTTTTGATTTTTAGTGACGTCGTCTTATAACTATGGTACAATCAATTTTTGCTCCAAAGAAAATATTTGTATTTTGGTATGTCGTCATTATGCTCCTTATCGAGGCTTACTTCAAAAGAGGCCAAATCAGTTGGGACGACTAGGTTAATCGATTTATTTAAAAACGTTAATAACCAAATACCGTAGTCACTTCATGAAAGGTTTATCCTTTTTAAGGTAAAACCATGAATGAAATGAAGAATAGTCTTCACAATAATTCTAATATACTTATCTAAGTAGATATTCATGAAAGTGAGTGGGAGCACTAAGAATGATGTTTATATTCTTAATTGTTAAGACGAGGTTCAAGAGTAGGTTGGCTCGACTTTGACACAAGGAAAGGGAAAAAGGCAAGACTATTTTGAATAGTAAAGACAAAACCCAAGCAAGGTGTCGAACCCAACTTTTGACGATTCTATTTGACAGTGTAGGACACAAGAAAAGAATCTTCCCAAAGTTTTCTAAAGAGTTAGAAATTGGGTGTAATTTTTCACCCATAATATCTATATGATCGACATTTATTTTGCTAAATGCAATTTTTGGTATTAGATACCTATTATGGTTTTCATCAATGTATTCAATGCATATAATAATGATTCGTGCGACGACTAACCATAATTAAATGTCGACCTACAAGGGAAATATAACTATTGTAGTTTTATTTCTATAGAGACATATAAAAGTTATAATGTGATCAATCTAGTTTTGGATTTAGAGGTGTACTATAATAAACGTTGTTATGTACATGACCTCTAAATAAAGAATATAGTATCCACTTTAGTGTACGACACAAGTGTTTCACTTTTGTGAATAGAACAAGCGTTGTATCTTTTTATGCCTATACTTGGTAAATGGTTATCCCATACCAATCAAAGGTAATTATATTCTTGACTTAAACTAGTAATTACTTGTCATATAGATTGTAAAGGCTCAAAATTGGTGACCCTAATCTAGTCTTAATTCTGGATTGTGTAGCACATTAAGAGGCTAGTATTGACAACTATCCCTAAACCATCTGATTTTGAATCTTATGGTGCGTACGAATCTTGTATTCAAGGCAAGATGATTCGTGCCCTTTTTATTTAAAAGGAAATCGAACTAGTGAGTTATTGGCCCTATTACATAAGAATATGCGTGGTTCAATAACAAACACAACCAGAGATGGTTATGACTATTTCACCTTATTTACCAACGATTTAAGTAGATATTATATTTGATTCTACTTAATGAGGTGCTATGACAGATTCTTTGAAAAGTTCAAAGAGTTTCAATGTGAAGTAGTTAACCAGCAGGAGTATTAGATCAAGGACTTACGACCAAATCGTAACTAAAATATCTAAGTATTGACTTTGATTTTCACCAAAAGTATTGTGAAATAGTTTCACGAGTTAACTTCTCTAACACGCATTATTAGATAAGGTGTTGTTGAATAGAGAAACAGAACCTTATACGATATGGTTTTGTCTTTGTCAAGTCAAAATGAGCCATTTGACTAACCTTGGGATCTTAATATTTTTGTCTGCTATTTCTTTTCCCACCATATTAAAACACAGTTAAAACAGTCTGATTTCATTGCATATACGATATGGGTAGGTAGCGTACCTAATTTATAAGTTATCCAAATGAAACAAGTGCTCAATAATCCTACAATGACCACGATAACAAAGCGTTTGTGACTCGTAATGCTGTCTTTCAATAAAAATACGATTATTTCTTGATAAGACAGAGTGGGAGAAAATGTTTCAAGAGCCACAAACGAAGCATACATATGGTCCGGAAAAAGTTTCCTCATTGATTGTTCAGTAGTTGTTCCTTCGGAACCTAAGAGGTCAGGTAAAATTTTATCACTCCTTAATAGTGATGAATTCTAATCTGTGACTTATAAAAGACTGTTTCTAGTCCTAACTTCTTGCTATGGCTAAGAGTCATGCGATTCGTAATAATTCGTAATGGACTCCATGCATGTTGGTCAGGTATGTGACCTGGTAAATTTTACTTGAAGAAGTACGACCTATTCAATGTAAATTAATTTTTAAGATCAAAATTTGCATGGATGAACACTAAAGTGTTTTCAAAGATAAATGGTTAGGCAAAGAGTTTTGCACCAACCTTAATTCTTCGATCCATTCGAATATACTTAGTGATTACAGCATATCATAATAAGTATGATGTCAATTGGATCTCAAGAACCACCTTCTTGAATACGATTACTAGAAGAGGTAGTATATTTTATATTCACCTGTGGGTTCGTAGATCCTAACTATCCTAAGTTAATTTGCAAGCTGAAGAGGATGTCTCAAGTAAGCACTAAAAAGTTGGAATTAGTGTGTCAATCATGTTGTAAAATATTTCTCGATATCTCGAGGAATTATACATGAAGTTTAGTGGGAGTAATGTGATGTGGAGACATATTGATCATTTTAGATGATGGAATATTTTGGAGAAGTAGAATACATCTTTTAGATATCTGGATTTATGAAGATAAATCTAAAAGGATATTAGCGTTGAGTCAAAATTCTTATATTGATAAGATCTTTGACTAGTTCAAGGAAGTTGAACACATGATAAATTGATTCCTTTTTGCTTCCGCTGCGGGATAAATTATATACGCTGTGATGTATACTCAATCCGACATTTCGCATGCTTTGAACATGACAAGTCGTTTGCAATCAAATCCAAGTGAGAGTCACTTGATAGCCATAAAGAACATTCTTAAGTATTTGAAAAGGACTAAAGATATGTTCCATATGTTTGGAGTTTATAGTGAGTTGTGTGTAAGAGTTTACACAGACTTCAGTTTCCAAACTGATCAAAGTGATTTGAAATCACGAACTGGCTGTGTTTTATAGAAGATTTATCTGTTGGAAGAGTTCCAAGCAGAAAAGAATATTGGAAAGGTTCCAAGTAGGAGTGACATTTTCAAATATAAATGTCATGTATCCGCTGGAAGTGTTCCATACAGTTTATCATTGCGGATTTCACAACGGAAGTAGAGTACATTGCGTCATATGATGATGCATATGAAAGTAGCTTGGATTCGACAGTATTGGAGGGACTAGAAGTAGTTCATATAGCTGTATATCCTATCCCATTATACTGGAAAAACAGTGGGAGCTACCTTTAGGACAAGAGTCCTAAGTCTAGATTCAAACCTAGACACGTACTCAGAAAGTTTTATGTAATATGAGATTACGTAGACAAAGAGAAATAGCAATCAGACAATGGTAAAGATGCAAGTATTGCTAATCCATTAGCCATGCCTTTTGCAGGCTGAACATGATAGTCATGTCATTTCAATGGAGATTGAAATATGTACCTGAATTGCTGGAGATTATGAGATATGAAATTATTGATAGCGTATCAATTTTTCCAAATATTAGATAATCGCATTCATTGTTAGAGTTTCATTGAAAACTCCTTATTTAGTTTGACTAAATTTTAATACTTTGTTTATCAGAATTGGTTGAAAGAAAGGTTGAACCCAATTCAAGTGAACAGGATGAACTTAGTGTTTTGTCCCTAGTCACTCATTTGAGGTGACATCTCGAAGTGACTAGATTGTAAGTCGATCGATGGTTGGTTCAGCACCATGGGGTCATGGAGATGACTGGTCGTTTACATAGACAGACTGTAGACACTCTGTCGGGCAATGACCTAATAGAGTCCCTTATCAAAATTGTTGAAGCCTGGTCGTGGCGAGGATTTCTATTTTATTCCTATGAGTCGATTCTTTAGACTGGCGACCATTTACCTGAGTCGGTGTAGTTTCCGATTGACTTTGGTTTTTGTCCTAGGTCGTGCCGTGAAAGGAGGCCGATGGACATCTTATGGGTCATGATGATCTGCATCATAGAGTGTAAGATGGTTCAACAGGAATTGTCCACCCACGTTGGGTATTAACATCTTCGGGCCACTCGAGGAGTAGTAACTGGAAATGCGTGGCCACGCTCGGAAGAGATCTCTGGTAGATTTTCCGGTCAGACAGTTACTCTCCCAGATCGAGAAAACCACTCTATTTATAATTTCAATTGCAAGTGCGACCTGTAAGACACCTTGCAATGAGTGAGAGGATGTGACACAAAAGAGACAAGAGAATCGGTAGCACACAACTTGTCGAGACAAGTGGGAGAAATTGTAGGAGGAGGAGTCCTCCGCAATAGTGTTGCTACATGCACAACTTGTATCGGACAAGTGGGAGATTGTTGGAGTAAGTGTCCTCCACAATAGTGCATTTATATAATAAATCTCATTTGAAATATACGTGGCATGATTAGTATATTTTGATACTCCACGTCAGTTGATTAACGTAAATCGGTAACACTTGGCTGACTAGAGTTTGACGTTATTGTCGTATGACGGCGGTAATCAACGGATCTCTTTAGGTCACAACTATAGGATGAGACCCAAATAGAATACTAATTATTTGTATACGATACAGTTTAATTAGGGCATTACATATATTTGATATGTACGTGTAGTTACGAGAGTTGTTTATTGGAAATTGAGTTAGGAATTCATTCCACTTAAGTTTATTAGTCAATTATACGATAACTGACTGAATAAATTTTACGTCTTATTTTAATACGATTAAATAAGATTTAATTTAATGATTAATCGTTAATTCTTTAAATTAGTTGCGGTTATGCATATATTTTGAGGTAGAGGTAATTAGTTAATTATATTTAGTAGGAGTTGTAAAATAAATTAACAGGGCATTGTGTAACCCATTATATATTGATATAATGGTAAAATATCACTTAAAAATTAAGTACATATTGTTTATTAATTTGAGCCATATAATTGTTATATGATCAAATTAACACTTAATTATACAAGATAATTAAGCATATGATTAATAAGTATTTGTGAGACAAATATCAAAAATCAGAATGGTCCATTATGGACACAAGTGGACCGGTTTTGGGTAGATAAAATCATTAGTGATTTTACTCTACCAATTCTACTCTCCACCATTTCATAATGACATGTTATGACACATGATCATTATCAATTTCCATCCCACACTCTTGCTTTTGCATGTGAATTAAATAAGGAGAAAAATCACCCTTGTTGGTGTTAGATGTGTCAGGCATGTGCTCCTTAAAGAGCATGATGGTTGCCCATTTTTCTCAACTAATTCATTCACTTGTTTTTGCCATACTTCTTACTAAAACCTCTTCTCTCTACAACTCTCCTAAATACTAATATTCTCTAAGTATTACTAGAGTAATAATACAATAATATTAGTAGTATTTATCTTCACTTATTATCTAGTTAATAATAAGTTTAGATTATTTGGGTTTAATCTTGGGTGCAACAAGAAGGAGACCTTCAACATTGGAGGTTATTTTATGGAGTATCATCCACTAAATACATGCTCAAGAACAATAAGAAGGAGTTCTTATTGTACCCATATTGGACCAAAAATTTCCATTGTAAGGAAATTCATCTTATCTTTATATTTATGCTTTTATATTTGCATGCATGATAACTAGATCCTAAATCATTAAGTTAATGTAATTTAATGAACTAATTAGAGGAGTCTAATTAGAGGTCTAGGACTTTCAATATTCACGAGGATTACGTCGATGTTTTCGCAAGCCCCTCAAATTCTCCAATATGAGGCGGCTACGAAATTCTTCGACACCAAGATTCAAAGAGGCCAAAAAGTTGGCCAACACGTGCTCAAAATGGTTGAGCACACGGGCACCTTAGAGCGTCTAGGGTGCAAAATTCCGAAGCAATTGGTGGTGGGTAAAATCCTTCATTCACTCACACCTAAGTTCACCCAATTTAGGGTGAACTATAACACGAATGACATGGACAAGAGTTTTCATGAGCTCCATGCACTCCTCAGCCAAGCGGAGAGGGACTTGGAGGCTAGTGGGAGTGAACCCAAGGACGTTCTTTCAATGAAAATGAAGAACATGAACCTTGGGGTAAAAAAGGACAAGGGAAAGGGTAAGACTCTTTTCAAGAAAGTCGGCAAGGGAAAAGGCAAGGTCTTTATAAGCCCAAGCCCAAAATCAACAAACACGCGGAGGCAGATTGTTATTATTGTAATGGCAAAGGGCATTGGAAACGCAATTGCCTCAAATACTTGAAAGACAAGAAAGACGGTTGTGTGACAACGTAAGGTAAAATTCTTTCATCACTCTATATGATAGATCTTAACTTTGCTAGTACATCTTCTTGGGTATTTGATACCGGTTGTGGTTCTCACCTTTGTAATCATGTACAGGGGCTGAGGGACGCCCAAGCACTAGCCAAGGGTGACGTGGACCTGCGCATGCGAAATGGAGCTAAGGTAGTCGCAGTTTCCGTGGGCACCTACGTTCTTCTTTTTCCTAATGGTTTAGAGTTGTATTTAAATAATTGCTATTATGTACCAACTCTTACCAAGAACATTATCTCCATTTCCGTGTTAGACATGGAAGGATTTTCATTTTGTATTAAGAAGAATTGTTGTACTTTCTCTTTAAATGAAATGGTTTATGGCGAGGCCATTTTTATTGGAGGTATTTATGTTCTAGATGTTGCAAAAGAGGTCTATCATGTAGAAAACAAGAAGCTCAAAACAGGTGAACCAAATAAATCATACCTTTGGTATTGTCGTTTAGGGCACATAATTGAACGACGCATAAAGAGACTTGTTTCATCTAAAGTACTCAAACCATTCGATTACGAATCATATGGTGTATGCGAATCTTGTCTTCTAGGCAAGATGACTCGTGCTCCTTTTACGGGAAAAGGGACACGAGCAAGTGAAGTATTAGGACTTATACATACGGATGTATGCGGTCCAATGACTATCCATGCTAGAGGTGGTTATCACTACTTCATTACTTTTACCGACGACTTGAGTAGATGTGGATATGTCTACTTGATGAGGCATAAATGTGATGCTTTTGAAAAATTCAAAGAATTTCAAAATGAAGTAGAAAACCAATTGATAAAAAGATTAAAGCCCTACGATCCGATCGTGGTGGTGAATACTTGAACAATGAATTTGATTCACACCTAAAAGATTGTGGTATAGTATCACAATGGACTTCTCCTGGAACGCCTCAATTAAATGGTGTGTCCGAAAGGAGAAATCGAACTTTATTAGATATGGTTCGATCTATGATGAGTCTGACAAAGCTTCCTGATTATTTTTGGGGTTTTACTATCTTATCTGCAATATTTTCACTAAATCGAAGCCCGACTAAAGCGGCAAACAAGACTCCATATGAGATATGGACATGGAAAGTCCCTTATTTACAGTCTATGAGAATTTGGGGATGCGAGGCCTTTGTTAAGAATAAGTCTGACGATAAACTCGCACCCAAATCTGACAAATGTTTGTTTGTAGGATATCCAAAGGAATCACGTGCTTATTACTTCTACAATAAACACGAGGACAAAGTGTTTGTGTCTCGTGATGCACTCTTTTTAGAAAATGATTTTATTTCTAAAAGACAGAGTGGGAGAAAATTTGAACTTGATGAAGTTCAAGAGCCACAAACCGAAAAGAACGACGAGGAAAACGTTCCCACTTCGTCTGACACGGTCATTATTCCTTCGGAACTTAGGAGGTCAAGCAGAATTAGTCATCAACCTGATAGATACCTTGGTATTATAGAGGAAGGTGATGACTATAATGTGTTACTTTTTGAAAGTAATGAACCTACTACCTACAAAGCAGCCATTTCTAGTCCCTACTCAAAGCTATGGCTAGGAGTCATGCAATCCGAAATGGATTCTAAGTAAGACAATCAAGTATGAGACTTGGTTGATTTACCTAAGGAGGTAAGACCTCTTCAGTGTAAGTGGATCTATAAGATCAAAAGTGGCATAGATAAACGTAATGATGTTTACAAAGCTAGATTGGTGGCAAAAGGTTTCACCCAAGTTCATGGTCTTCACGATGACGAAACCTTCGCCCTAGTCGCCATGCTTCGATCCATAAGGATTATCTTAGCGGTTGCCGCATTTCATAATTATGAGATTTGGCAAATAAATGTCAAAACCGCCTTCTTGAATGGGATTCTAGAAGAGGAAGTGTACATGACACAACCCGAAGGTTTTGTGGATCCATCAAACCCTAGGAAGGAATGCAAACTTAAGAGATCCATTTATGGTCTTAAACAAGCTTCCAGGAGGTTGAATCATCGTTTCGATCATGTAATTAAACAAAATGGTTTCCCTCAAAGCGTCGAGGAACCATGTTTATACATGAAGTTTAGTAGGAGTAAATTAACTTTACTAGTCTTGTATGTAGATGACATACTACTCATTGGGAATGATATTCCAATGCTCACTTCTGTGAAGGAGTGGCTAGGGATACATTTCCAAATGAAACACTTAGGAGAGGCCCAGCGCATCTTAGGTATCCGGATCTATAGGGATAGATCTAAAAGGATACTAGCATTAAGTCAAGAAACTTATATTGATAAAATTCTTGATCGGTTCAACATGAAAGACTCTAAGAGAGGCCTTCTTCCTATGGGAAGTGGGATCACTTTGAGCAAGTCAGAGTGCCCTACGAAACCCGAGGAGAATGAACGCATGAAATTGATCCCTTATGCATCTACTGTTGGATCAATCATGTATGCTATGATGTGCACTCGTCCCGATGTTGCATATGCTTTGAGCATGCCAAGTCGTTACCAAGCGATAATTTTCAATCGCAAGTGCGACCTGTAAGACACCTTGCGATGACATGGAGGATGTGACACAAAAGAGACAAGAAAATCGGTAGCACACAACTTGTCGAGACAAGTGGGAGATATTGTAGGAGGAGGAGTCCTCCGCAATAGTTTTGCTACATGCACAACTTGTATCGGACAAGTGGGAGATTGTTGGATTGAGTGTCCTCTACAATAGTGCATTTATATAATGAATCTCATTTGGAATATACGTGGCATGATTAGTATATTTTGATACTCCACGTCAGTTGATTAACGTAAATCGGTAACGCTCAGCTGACTAGTGTTAGACGTTATTGTCGTATGACGGCGGTGATCAACTGATCCCTTTAGGTCACACCTATAGGATGAAACCCAAATAGTAGAACTAATTATTTGTATATGATAGTTAATTAGCGCATTACATATATTTGATATTTACGTTTAGTTACGAGAGTTATTTATTGGAAATTGAGTTAGAAACTCATTCCACTTAAGTTTATTAGTCAATTATACGATAATTGACTGAATAAATTTTACGTCTTATTTAATACGATTAAATAAGATTTTATTTAGTGATTAATCGTTAATTCATTAAATAAGTTTAGGGTATGCATATATTTTGAGGTAGAGGTAATTAGTTAATTATATTTACAAAGAGTTGTAAAATAAATTAACTGGGCATTGTGGGACCCAATATATATTGATATAATGGTAAAATATCACTTAAAAGTTAAGTACATATTGTTTATTAATTTGAGTCATATAATTGTTATATGATCAAATTAACACTTAATTATACAAGATAATTAAGCATATGATTAATAAGTATGTGTGGGACAAATATAAAAAATCAAAATGGTCCATATAGGACACATGTGGACTGGTTTTAGCTAGTAGAAAACAATCATTTTTATTCTCTACTAAATCCACACTCCACCACATGATTATGATGTGTATGACACATGATCATTATTATTATACAATCTCATACTCTACCATTATGCATGTGAATAAAATAAGAAGCAAATCACCCACTTTGGGGTCTTGTCATGACCGGCCAAATGCTTCTATAAAGAGCATTTGTTGCTCATTTTTCCACTTGACTTGATTATTCTTTTATTCACATCTTCTCACTAAAACCTCATACATCTCTCTAAACTTACATGCATCCTAATATTCATATCATATTACTAGTGTAGTAATACAATAATATTAGTAGTAGTTTTTCTTACTTATTATCTTGTTAATAATAAGATAAAGTTATTTGGGTGGATTCTTGGGTGGAACAAGAAGGAGGCCTTCTACTTTGGAGGTTGGTTTATGGAGGATAATCCACTAATTCCATGCTCAAGAACAATAAGAAGGAGTTTTTATTGTGCCCATATTAAACCGAAAAATTCCAATGTAAGGATGTTTTTGTCTTATCTTTTCTTTTATGTTTTTATATTTGCATGCATGATAACTAGATCCTAAATCATTAAGTTAATTTAATTTAATGAACTAATTAGTGGAGTCTAATTAGAGGTCTAGGACATTCATCCAGCAGGGCGCTCGGTGCGCCCAACATGCCGTCTTCCTCTTTTTGCTTTCTTCTTTCTTATTCCCTTGGATGACATTTGGCTTGATTCTTGCTTGACATACTTCCTATCCTTCCTTGGGACATAGTTGGGACTCTTGCACCACTTTGTAGCCGCTTAAGCCTCTCTTATGTTCTTGATACTCGGAATTGGTACTTAATGGATTAAATCCTTCAATACCGCTTCATTATATCGCTTTATTGGCCTAAAAACTACTAAGTTAAATGGTACGATAATTGGCTTATCAAACGTCTTATTATGGTTGTCCTACCAGGAGGATTAAAGTCTAGGGTAGTCTAGCCATTCCTATTGCAGATACTAGTGTATTTCATTTACCGTGAGAGGGTATTTGCTTCATATGTTGGATGAACGTGATAATGTGATTGGTAGAGTCAAATTGCGTTGTGTCAATAGGTTTCTTTTATCATAATGAACATGATCAATATCGGTTTTAGTTGGAGTTTTATGTAATATGCTGGTTTACACTTTTGGGTTGTAATTTTGGGGTTTTAACTTGATTTGCACTTGTACCTTTGTAATTTCAAATTTTGGTTGTATTTATCAAATGAAAACTTGGTTTCCATATCGCCTAAACCAAGGAAAGGGAGGATAGTTGAAGACTAGGCAAGAAACAAGTTTAAAGTCAAGGAAAACAAGAAAAATAAACGTTTGAAGCCATGGCATGAACAAGCAGAAGCCAAAATGAAAAATTGAAAACTAGGTTTTGCAAAGGTCAACTTAAAACAATCATATATTACGTTCTAGACCTCTTATCGATGCAAGGCCAATTATAGGTAATAAATTATCCTCTTAGCTTTCCAACGGTAGGTCGCACGCCTGAAACGACCAAGAAATGAGGGAGATATGTCTCTTGCAAAAACATGATGCCAGGCTGAAACACGGAGGCTGCTTCACATGACGCATACTGCGTCATAAAACGCAGGCTGGGTTTTTTGCTGTTTCCGCGGACTCAAAAACCCTTTATTCTATTGTTTTGAAGGCTCACTTATGTGAATTTGAAGGATATAAATACCCAACATTTATCATTCATCGAAGTTACCATCTCATACGTATCTCATATCTTACATCTAGAATTTCATTTTGTTGTTTTTTTTTTTGGTTTCTCACACTAAAACTTGTAGTAGTTTTAGCTTAATCATTAGGATATGAAGAACATGGAAGGCTAAGTCCTTTTTACTTTGTGTAATTTGAACAAGTGCACAACTTTTTGCATTATATGACTCTATAGTCTTCCTCTCTTCTATTTAATACTTTTTTCTTGCATTAATTTCTTGTTTTGAGTAAATGAATGTTTAGTTTCACCATCTTTACATCTTATTTACTTAATAAATTCTTATTCTAGATAGGTTTGGTTATCTTGTCTTAAATGTGTTGAAGTAAACTTGAAACATTGTAACTTTGGTTTAAAGTTTGAGTTTTTTGGGTAGAAAAGAGTATGTTTTGTGTTATAACATGGGTTATTTTTGTGATACATGATTGTAGCTTAATCCCTTGGTAGAAATATTAAAGCTTGTTCCTTTTATATGCTTGTGATTTAATGAGTATTAAGTAAGTTGCAAAGGATTAATCTTGGGTGTTTTAATTCATGTTAACTAATTTCTTGGGAGGTAGTAGTAGATGAAGAGGAGGGTATATATAAAGGAGCCATCTTTGATAATTGTTGTTGTATCTTGAGAGAATTACACCAAGTGCTTGTCTCATACTCCCTCTTATTCAATGTATTCTTCCCCTTTCATTTTGGCTTTTAGATTAAGGAAATGAATTTTAACCACACAAAACACACTACCCCACACACAAATGAATTTAGACCACACAAAACACATTACCCCACATCCAAAAAAGGAAATAAGGAAGAAAACATGAATAACCGAAAAAGGAAATAGGGAAGAATACCATGAATAGGAGGGAGTATTATTTTATTGCATCCAAGGTGTTTGCTATATTGCTTAGCCTAGAAAGGTTTACGCTTTTGACACTTTCATGTTACCATTTCAACCAAACTTCTCCATTTATGTCTTACTACATGTTTATGATTACTAGTAATTAGTGACTTAATTTGCTAGTTAGTATTTTAATTAGTGTCTAGTCCTTTCATTATTGTTTATCTTGAGTATAGTACTTAGCTTAGTCTTTTATCATCTTCCTTTGGGTTTGACCCTTTCCTTACCCTTACAATCCTTTTATTTTGGATAGTTTGAGTCTAGTTAAGGTTATAAATTGTTATTTGGTTTTGCTAGTTATCGAAATTAACGACGCCGGTTTTTAGAACGTTAGTGATGGTTATCTATGTTTGATTGTTGAATGTCTTACATGGTTTTGTATGTCAATTCCTAGCCTCTTAAGTTCTATGGTCATTAGCGGTGAGATATAAGACGCTAGTGGTTATACAATTGCCATGGCGCGTCTTCTCTAGTCTTCTCTACATGATGATTATGTCGTTGTTACTTCTCACATGCTTATATCGTTACTATGAACTGTTATCGTTGTAATTGGCACGATATTTATGTATGTATGTTAATGTATGTTTAAATGATCCAAGTATGTTTGTTTTAATTCGATATGGGTGGGAGAACCCCGAGTTAATCCCCACTGACTGTGGCATTCATGTTACATGAATGAACAAGTACAAGTCGGTGTTGATTTTGGGTGATACATGTGTGAGCTAGCGGGTGTGGATTTTTCGACGTTTCACGTTTGCGCTTAGACTCTACTTTTTAATATTGATGTTTTGGGAAACTCGGGTTCCCCTTTGTAGTACATTGACGTTCGATCGTATTCGTATATTTGATACCCCGCATATTTGTATTAAAAGTTTTAAAACTCCTCTATTTTCCGCATTATTTGTGTATGTTTATTTTTCGCTTACACAGGGGTGTCACAAAATCAATGATTTGAGCTCTCGTCTTTCCAACGTGGAGAGTAAGTTTGTCACCTTTGAAGACTTGCTTGCCAAAATAAATGAAAAGCATGATACTCACTCACGTAAGGAGAAAGGTGTCCAGACAACCCCTAAGGAGGTAACAAATAAACAACTTATATTTAATCCTACATGCATGCACCTCGCATCCAGGGTACTCGGGATTCAAACTTGCCGAATGCAACCTCATGGAACCTTTGGCCAAGGAAGTCAAAACCCTCTCCAAGGCCATTCACAAACTTCGGCATATCTTATGCCTCAACGTTGAGCAAATTATTCACTATGGGCTTCTACATCTCATCGGTCCGACCCCAAACCCAAACCAAAAAAGATAACATAATTTTGGGATAAATGCGTATTGTCTATGTTGGAGTAGGTGTCCTCCACAATAGTGCGCCACATAATAAATCTCATTAAGGAATATAACTGGGATATTTATTGACTATATATATATATGATTAGTCAGTTGATTAACGTAAATCAATAACGGTTGGCTGACTAGAGTTTCACGTTATTGTCGTATGACGGCGGTGATCAACTGATTCCTTTCGGTCACACCTAAAGGATGAAACCCAAGTAGTAAGTAATTATTCGTATATGATACAGTTGATTAGTCCATTACATATATTTGATATATACATATGAGAGTTAATAGTTGGAAATTGAGTTAGGAACTCAAATTCGATTAAGTTTATTTTTCAATTATGCGATAATTACTAATAAATTTATATCTTATTTTAATATGATTAAATAAGACCTAGTTTAGTAATTAAACGTTAATTTACTAAATTAGTTGAGGTTTTACATTTTTTTTGAGGTAGAGCTAATTAGTTAATTATATTTACAAGGAGTTGTAAAATAAATTAACTAAGCATTGTGGGACCCATTATATATTGATATAATGGTAAAATATCACTTAAAATGTTAAGTACATATTATTTATTTATTTGTGTCATATAATTGTTATATGATCAAATTAACACTTAATTATATAAGATAATTAAGCATATGATTAATAAGTATTTGTGGGATAAATATCAAAAATCAAAATGGACCATATAAGGCCACATGTGGCCGATCATAGTAGTAGTGTAGGTGACGATGGTTGCTTTTGTTCATGCTCACAAGTCACATGTGATTATGACATGAATAGTATACCTAAAATCATTTCACTCAACACTACACTCCACCACTTTGCATGTGAATTAAAATAAGCAAAATAAGTGCCTTGTGAGGCCTATATGGACCGGCCATATTGTCTATAAAAGGGCAATATGGTTTTTCATTTTGTGTTGTTCATTCTTGCTTATTTGCTTTATCTCACTAAAATCCTCTCATCTTTCTAAAACTCTCATACACTAATATTCACTAAGTATTATTATAGTAGTAATATATTCTAATATTAGTGTAACTTTTCTTATTATCTAGTTAGTAATAAGTTAAGTTTATTTGGGTTAATCTTGGGTGCAATTTTAAAGGAGATCTTCTAGTTTGAAGGTTTTTCGAGGATCATCTATATTATAGCTCAAGAACAACAAGGAGGAGTTCTTGTTATGCCCATAACATTTCCATTTCAATGTGAAGAAATTTCTTTTTATATAAATGTCTTTATATTTGCATGCATGTTACATAGATCATTAAACACTAAATTAACAAGTAATTTAGTAACTAATTAGAAGATTCTAATTAAGGTCTATGGGCTTTAAATGTGGTACCAGAGCTAGCTTGTAGCATTCATGTTCATTTTGGACAATTTTTATTAAAGTTATAAGATAACTAATAAATCAAAAAAATTGAGTTAAAATATGATTTGGACGAAAATCTTTGATGCATGTATACCTAATGACTTCAAAATATTTATAGTCAAATGTTGTGATTTTAGGGATTAATTTGCTATTTATTTTGATTTTTGCCTTTTAAACCAAGTTAATATGCATATTTGATGTTAAAAGTTAACTAAAAACAGTTGCATGTTGATTCTGGCCATGAATTTTTAATATGATCTCACATGCATGTCTTACATATTTTATGTAAAATTTCGTGACTTTTAATAAAGTATTGCATGTTTATTGAAATTTTTAAGATAAAAGTCGATAATATGAGATTATAATGTTCCTAAAATTGAAACGTCCTTTTCTCATGATGAAATTTTTTGGTACATTTTACATTCTGATGTTTATCATCTTGGTGAAATTTCATAATTTTGTTCCACTGTTTTACTATGTTTAATGGTTTTTATTTGATAAAACCGTTAAATACAAAGTTATTTGTTCATAAAATTAATTTAAATTTTTGAGCAAATGTTTTTTATTTTTGAAGTTCCTGGAAATGTTCCAGAATGTACAAAAGTTTTTTTTTCATATTTTCATGATGTTTATATTTTATTTTGGGTTTATTTCATAAAAGTTATGATTAAACCGTTATATTTAGCAAATGAAATCAAATCGATCTAATTAATGACCAACAAAACTAGTAGGGACTAATTTTGAGTTCTAAAATAGTTTAGTTAATTATTTTGAATTTAAATGAGATTTAAATGTTGATATTGCTTTTTAATGGTTAAAAATCCCGTAAAATCGAGCTACAATGAGCATGAATGTGTTTAAGGCGATTTTGGCATAAATTTTGCAGCAATTTATTTTATTTATGGTTGAATGAAGGAATGTCATTTATTTATTAATTTATGAAAATTTTGTACCTAGTATGACCTAGTTATTTTTAATCGTTATTACCCGTAATGTAAGGGAATAATGGTTTGGTTGTAATTTTTATTGCGATCTCGTTTTGCCGGTTTGTAATAATTAATAATTTCATTTTATAGAACAAATGTATAATAGGAATTTGCATATTTTTGTAATTTTAAATATTTTTTATGAAGACCGGTGACTCCCTCAAGACGGTGCCATTTTTGGAAGGCGTTCCAAGTGAAGAGGCAAGGGACCAAGGAGTTGGTTTCCGAATTTGTAATTATCTAGTTAATTTGATTAGCTTGGTGGCCATACTAGGATGTTTTCGTTGCTTGTTGTTTGATTTATTTCCGCTCATGCCAAAATCGTGACACATGCATGTTATTTTTCCGTTATTGTCAATTCAACGTTATTCACAATTCACCGACTTAGTTCACTTATTGGGAATTAATAACTAAATTGACAAGATCTCTCACATATTTTAAAAAAAATTTAGATTAGCCTTACCAATTAGTAACACCTATGAATCCCGTGTTCATTAGGGCTACCACGCTCGTGGGTCCCTTTTTACCTCGGGTAAGTAGGGTGATACGATCACAAGCTAAAATTGGATTGGACTCAATGAGATAAGCGTTATCTTGGGACTAGGAGATGGATTTAGTTGAAATCCGCCAACCAAGAGTTTTAGGGGTAGAATTAGTGTAGAAATGACTTACCATTTTTAGATAAAGGTAGCATACGATGACTATTTTTATTTAAAGATGGGTCTTAGAATCATTTATGTAATTTAGTGAGGGGTCATTATATAAATACTAAACTTGTTAAATTATTTTTCAAGTAAATTATCATAACAATGAATGTTTATATATTTATTTTTGTTGTAGTAACCATATTCGCACAATGTCAACTTCATTAAACAACGCAACCTTGGGTAAAGACTCATGGTTAAGGTCCGTCATGGACAAATGTGTCTTAAAAGATGACGGTAGTAACCTCAGTGAATGAGAATCAACGATCAAGAGTGCCGCGATATCCGATAACGTTCTTCGCTACTTGGTCAAAGCCCCTCCCACCGAACCCAGGTCAAGAGCGACCGCGGCGGTTCGGGCCGAATATGACCCTTATTTAAAGGTTGCCAATGACGTCAAGAATGTCTTGATTTGGTCAATCTCTCGATGCATATCGGATATTCAAAAGGATAACATCTATGTTTTCGCAAGCCCCCTAAAATTATTCAATATGAGGCTGCTACGAAACTCTTTGAGACTAAGCTTCAAAAGGGCCAAAACGTTGGCCCACACGTGTTCAAAATGGTTGAGCACGCCGACACCTTAGAGCGTCTAGGGTGCAATATTTCTAAGGAGCTAGTAGTGGGAAGAATTCTTCATTCACTCACACCAAAGTTCACCCAATTTAGGGTGAACTACAACATGAATGGCATGGAAAAGAGTTTCCATGAACTCCATGCACTCTTCATCCAAGCGGAGTGGGACATGGAGGCTAGTGGGAGTGAACCCAAGGATGTTCTTTCAATGAAATTGAAGAACATGAGCCTTGGGGTGAAGAAGGACAAAGGAAAGGGTAAGACTCTTTTCAAGAAAATTGGCAAGGGAAAGGGCAAGGTCTTTATGAAGCCCAAGCCCAAAGTTAACAAACACGCGGACGCGGATTGCTATTATTGTAATGGCAAAGGGCATTGGAAACACAATTGCCCCAAATACTTGAAAGACAAGAAAGACGGTTGTGTGACAACGTCAGGTAAAATTCCTTCATCACTTTATATGATAGATATTAACTTTGCTAGTACATCTTCCTGGGTATTTGATACCTGTTGTGGTTCTCACCCTTGTAATCATGTACAGGGGCTGAAGGACGCGCAAGCACTAGCCAAGGGTGACGTGAACCTGCGCATGGGAAATGGAGCTAAGGTAGCTGCAGTTTCCGTGGGCACCTATGTTCTTCTTTTGCCTAATAGTTTAGAGTTGTATTTAAATAATTGCTATTATGTACCAACTCTTACCAAGAACATTATCTCCATTTCCGTGTTAGACATGGAAGGTTTTTCTTTTTGTATTAAGGACAATCATTGTACTTTTTCGTTTAATGAAATGGTTGATAAGTGAATATTTGTATGATTTTAACCCCCATTTTAGCTCGGTTTTGTATGTCATTTGTGCTTTGTTAAGCCATCTTATGAGCTAATATCGTCTTCTAGGCGAATTCCTGTGTTCTAACCTGTTTTGTAAGAAAAGTGACGTTTCTACGCCCTTTTTCTATATTTCCGAGCATTCGCCTAGAACCCGACGATTTGAAGAAGCAAGCTTGACCAAGTGAAAGGCATTTCAAGAAGGTTCACTAATTCAAAAGACAGATGAAGTAAAGACAGTTTCGTAGTTGTCGGAAGATCCATCAATTAGGCGGAAGAATTCATCGCTTTACGTCAAACCCTATCAACAAACCCGATTGAAGAGGTCAAGCGGGATGATGGAAGGCAAGTCAAAGAAAAGGGAGATGAAACGTTAGTCAAAAGCTCCCAGATGACCACTTACCCGATCGGGTAAGTGTGTACCCAAACGGGGATGTTCGCTGCTCCGCACAAAATGCTTCAACTTCCTATTTTTGTCCTATATGTTTAATTCTTGACCCCTTCTCCACGAAACCCTAATGCTATATATAGATGCTCCAGCCCCTCTTCTCAACACATCTACTTCTCATACAACAATCCACTTTACAAATCCTCCTTAGAATAATCTTTTCTTTTCTCTTTAGTTTAGTCTTTCTAGTTAAGATCATTTTCTTCTTTTGTCTTTTGTTCTTAGTAAATTTCTGTCCATTTCATATCAAAACATTAGTTTAGATCAATGAGAATTCCAATCTTTGTAATCTACTTTGTTGGGTACAAGTGTTGTAATTCAAGGAACGATTATTCTATGCAAGGGATTTCTATTATTGTTATCGCTTTCGTTGTTGATCGTCACCTAGGTACTTCTAATTTATCCTTTGTTTATTGTCCTTTATTGTTTTCTATTTGATTGTCAATTTCTATTCATATTATTCTAGATTCATTTTCATGTTGTTATAATCGTAGTTTCATTTCTTAGATTGTCAAATAGCGTCGTTATTATCGCCACATAGAGAGTCTTAAATTATTGTCAAAAACCAACTAAACATGTCTATCCTAGTTTTCATTGTTAATATCATCTTAGATATAAACATTATCATGAGTGAGTAGTCACCTTTCTAGGGTGTAGGGTAGCCATGTTAGATTGATTAAAAAGATGACAATTGGATAAAAGAAATTGTGCTTTTAAAACGTTGTGTCTATGCGTGTTTGGACTTTAACGATAGTTGGCGATTCCTGATCAAAATCATTGACTAGTATGGAATTCTTTTCTAAGGTAGAGATACGAGAATTGAATAGACAAAGCATGACATGGTGGATTAAGACCTAGTAAATCGCCTAAAAGCCTGCTAGACTACCTGATCTATGATTGTAATGAACACATCATTCTTACGAACTCACAACGAATTATTTGCATGTCCTAAATCCAATTTCATCAATATGTCAATCTACATGTGTGAACCTACTTCCCTAGATGCTTCTCATAATTGTTAATTCATCTTTTGCTTTATTGCTTTCATCTTTAATTGTTTTTATTTTATTTTCATTTATGCCTTTTTGTTAGTTTAGACATCATAATTCCAAAACCCAGAAATTCGTTAGATAAAACTCAATTGTGAGACGATTCACAATCCATAGGAAATACCATCTCCCTGAGGATCGACCCCTACTTCCCTAATTACATTAATTTGTTATTAGCCTAGTCTGGGTAAATTATCTTTGTATCGGGCTCGCGACAAGCACGATCAAATTTTGGCGCCGTTGCCGGGGAGCACAGTTTAATTTTCCTTTATCTTGTGATTTTTATCGCAATCAGTTTTATCTATTCTTTAGGAACCCAAATTCCTTTAGACCTCTCTTGATTTTTCATCTTAGCTTTCCAATCTTATGCCCAGATCTTCTAGACTAGGGACCCTTTTCCTTTAGACCCCGAACTAGAAAGAACTCTGCGTAGGAAACTAAAGTTATTCAACGAAATTTCAAAAGCTTCTGATATTTCAAGCTTAGATCGTATTCGTGAGAAATACTCGGATATCTTACCTAATCATGAAGGAGAATAAGATCCATTCTCATCTCCATTCCCAAAAACTAATCAACTTTCAACCAACACTCCATCTTCATCTTCACAAAAGAAAATGGTTCGACTTTCCGACCATTCCAAACCCACTGCAGATACACTTCCAAGGGGTATCGCTACACCTCAAATCACAGCCCAAAACTTCGAAATCAAACCTGCATTCATCAATCTAATAGAAAGAAGTCAATTTGGTGGCAATGCCACAGAAGATCCCAACCTTCATATCCAAAACTTCTGTGACTATTGCTCCACGATTAGACAAACTGGAGTATCCCAAGAGCAGATTAGGGAAATCCTCTTTCCCTTCTCTTTAAGAGGAAAGGCAAAACTCTGGATCAATAGTCTTGACCGAGTTGCCTTAGGAATAGTCGACTGGGATGGTTTAGCTCTTGCTTTCTATCAAAAGTACTTCCCACCCGAACGAACCGCACTCTTACGGAGTCACATTACTGGATTCCGTTAGAGAGGCGACGAAAGCCTTTAAGAGGCATGGGAACGATACAAAGAATTACAAAGAGAATGCCCTCATCATGGCCTTGATTCATGGTTCTTAGCTATCACGTTCTACAACGGTTGTTGTGACGAATCGCGACGTATCCTCGACTCCGCTAACAATGGTCGTTTCGATCAAATCGATGTAGAAATAGCTAGTACAACTATCGAGTCAATGGCAATCCACAATTCTCAGTATAACAACTCGCGTGCTATGCCACTCAAAGCCAAGCAGGACGTTTCAAGTAAAGTAGCACTCCTGGAAGCCCAATTAGCCCTTCTGCAGCA
The DNA here is from genome assembly GCA_022085475.1 of Heliosperma pusillum. NCBI lineage: Eukaryota > Viridiplantae > Streptophyta > Magnoliopsida > Caryophyllales > Caryophyllaceae > Heliosperma > Heliosperma pusillum. Next base: position 2,705 of record JAIUZE010045933.1, on the reverse strand, counting down.
ACAAGTAGGAAGCTCTTCCCAATCGAAGGAGCATGTCAACGTCACTAACCACGTAGTGATATGTGAGACAAGTGGGGTTGGAGGGCATAGTTTTCAAGAATGTAGAAGTTCGTTAGAGAAAGTCAATGCCTATCAAGGATATAGGCAAGGCAACGCTTTCTCCAAATTCTAGAACGAGAACACAAAAAACCATCCTTTTTTGTCCTACAAAAGCACTAACATTCAAAATCCCCAACAACAAATTCAACAACCATTCATACCACACCAACAGAAGCCTTACAATCCACCTCGTTTTCACAACCAGAGATGTGACATCCCTCGCGAATGCGGAAATATAAAACATACAAGCATGCGAATTATATAGCGAAAATATGAAGTTTTAAAAACTTTTATACGTGCAAGAAAGAAAATACGCGGAGTGTCAAAACATTACAAACTAAGTGCGGAATATAACAAAGAGACAGAGTCTCTCAGATGTTAACAAAGAACAAGTGTTTAGCAAACTAGCTAAAAACGTCTAGAGGTGAAACTTCCAGGGACAACGCCCGCTAGCTCACACCCGAACCCAAAATAGTCAAGCAAAAAGCCATCCATGCACGCAACCTGTTCATTCATGAAAAACATGAACGCCACAATCAGTGGGGAGTAACTCCGGGTTCTCCCAGCCATATCACATTAAACGTACATAGAAGGAAATACAAGAGATAAGCATGCATATATAGATATACATGTGAGATACGATAAGGATAAATAGGCAATTCGATAGATAATGATAAGAGCATATGGAATACAAATCCGAACCCATCATGTGATACAAGGACTCGGGGAAGACACTCTTAGGCAACCGAATACGCTCACTAGGGCTTGCATCTCACCGTTAGCGGTATAAGTTTGATAAGATTGAGACTCGACAATCAAACCAAGTCAAGTCATGCGATGATCACAATAAATCCAACATATTATTATCCATTCACGAACCAAGACATTGACGGTGTCCAATCATGCAATGACCATGAATAATATCATGAAATCACGCATTCAAAGAACGACGACACAGACGACATCTCTCACGGTAAATGAAACGCACTAGCACCGTGTACATGGCAAGTATGATTAACAGGCATCCACGGGATATAACATTTCCTTGAACTCATACACGATGCTACATTTCGTATATGTAGACTAATTTCCTCCTGGTAGCACGACGATAATAATACGGTGCTAGTCTAAACCTGGCCAGGATCTCGGAATAAACGTGTTCCGATTCGACATGCGATAACGTTTCGCATCCAAGACTCGGTCTTACAATATATATGCCGAGTACCCCAAATTCGGTAGATCAATTCACGAAAGAGGAGGAAAACGAGCTCAAGCCTCATAACATGCGGTACGCTACATGCAAATAACACCACCTCGCAAGTACACAACATTTGACGGCCGGGTCGATCAACGCATAACGTTCAACTTCCAAAAACGTCGTCGTATGCCCACTAACACATGCATTTAAGCAGTAGGATACCTCTCCGTTCCGACATTCCAGCCTTACGAACGGGAAGGTAGCCAAGGGAATGAGAGTACAAAGCACAAGACAAAATAGTGCTCAAACCATATCATTTGTAAAAACCGACTCAAAGTGGGACATAGCAAACACCGTCACAAAACATGTGATACAAGCGAATGAAATATCATATATCCAAAACATGAATATTATAAGTCACTACGTAAAATTATACGATAAACGAACGATCGGAATTATTATAAATGAAAACCGTAAACAAGAAATTCAAACAACATTCAGCAGGTGCCAGCCGGTCAGGCTGACCGGCTTCCGGTCGACCGGCTCAGGCCTGAAAGTCATAGCCCCTATTAGACTCCTTAATTTAGTTACTAAATACTTGTTAATTTAGTGTTTAATAAAGATCTATGTAGCATGCATGCAAATTAAAATGCATAATAAAAAGTAAGAAGAAAGTTCCTTACATTGGGAAATTTCGTTTTATATGGGCACAACAAGAAACACCTTTCTTGTTGTTCTTGTGCTAGAAAGAAATAGATGATCCTCCTTGTAATCTTCAAACTAGAAGACCTCCTTTTAGAAGCACCCAAGAGAAAACCCAAACTAATCACTTGGTTTTTGACTAGAAAACACAAGTGAAAAATGAACTAATATTAGATTTTATTACTACTCTAGTAATAGGAAAATATTAGTGTTTGAGAGGTTTTAGAGAGATGAGGATTTGTAGTGAGATAAGCATGCAAATAAGAATGAACAAGTAAGTGAAAATGAACAACAAAATTGTTCATTTAAAGACTCTTGGGTCCGGCCAAGAGAGCCCTTGGTGGCCTCTTATTTGCTTAAAATAATCTCATGCAAAAATGTTGAGTGTAGTAGTGAATAAGACTAAGATCATGTGTCATAAACATGACATGATCACATGTTGTAGTGTAAAACAAGCAACAACAATCATCATGTTGTACACTACAATATTTCGGCATTCACTAGTGTCATGTGGTCCATTTTGATTTTTGATATTTGTCCCACAAATACTTATAATCATATATTTAATTATCTTGTATAATTAAGGGTTAATTTGATCATATAACAATTATATGACTCAAATTAATAAATAATATACACTTGACTTATAAGTGATATTTTATCATTATATCAATATATAATGGGTCCCACAATGCCTAGTTAGTTT
>JAIUZE010045932.1:0-13155 GCA_022085475.1 Heliosperma pusillum | reverse complement strand
GAAATTTCGGTTTATATGGGCACAACAAGAAACACCTTTCTTGTTGTTCTTGTGCTAGAAAGAAAAAGATGATCCTCCTTGTAATCTTCAAATTAGAAGACCTCCTTTTAGAAGCACCCAAGAGAAAACCCAAACTAATCACTTGGTTTTTGACTAGAAAACACAAGTGAAAAATGAACTAATATTAGATTTTATTACTACTCTAGTAATAGGAAAATATTAGTGTTTGAGAGGTTTTAGAGAGATGAGGATTTGTAGTGAGATAAGCATGCAAATAAGAATGAACAAGTGAGTCAAAATGAACAACAAAATTGTTCATTTAAAGACTCTTGGGTCCGGCCAAGAGAGCCCTTGGTGGCCTCTTATTTGCTTAAAATAATCTCATGCAAAAATGTTGAGTGTAGTAGTGAATAAGACTAAGATCATGTGTCATAAACATGACATGATCACATGTTGTAGTGTAAAACAAGCAACAACAATCATCATGTTGTACACTACAATATTTCGGCATTCACTAGTGTCATGTGGTCCATTTTGATTTTTGATATTTGTCCCACAAATACTTATAATCATATATTTAATTATCTTGTATAATTAAGGGTTAATTTGATCATATAACAATTATATGACTCAAATTAATAAATAATATACACTTGACTTATAAGTGATATTTTATCATTATATCAATATATAATGGGTCCCACAATGCCTAGTTAGTTTATTTTACAACTCCTTGTAAATATAATTAACTAATCACCTCTACCTCAAAGTATATGCATAACCTAAACTAATTTAATGAATTAACTATTAATCATTAAATTAAATCTTATTTAATCGTATTAAAATAAGACGTAAAATTTATTCAGTCAATTATCGTATAATTGACTAATAAACTTATCCGGAATGAGTTCGTAACTCAATTTCCAATAATTAACTCTCGTAACTAAACATATATAAAATATATATGTAAAGTACTAATTAATATGTATCGTATACAAATAATTAGATTTCTGTTTGGGTCTCATCCTATAGGTGTGACCGAAAGGGGTCAGTTGATTACCGCAGTCATACGACAATAACGTCTAACTCTAGTCAGCTGACCGTTATCGATTTACGTTAATCAACTGACGTGGAGTATCAAAATACTAGTCATCCCACTAATATTCCAAAATGAGATTTATAATATAAATGCACTATTGTGGAGGACACTTGCTCCAACAATAACCTCCATAACAGTTCTAGCAAGGCCATGAACTGTGGTTTCAAGCCCTTCTAATCTCTCTTCACTCATGGGTAGTTTTTTTTGTGTTTTTAATGTAGGTAGGTACATGAACTCACAAACCAAATCTCTGATAACCAATTGAACTGAAACCTCTCAGGAAAAAGAGTGATATCAATGTTAAATAGGCTAAGGCTAGCACTCTTCTCCCACAAGCTTAACTCACTCAGAAATGACTCCAACAACCTGCACTAGGCTAGGCAATTCAGATAGTACTTTGCACCCTAGCACACAAGCACAGGTGACAAAGGTTGTGAAGGACTCAAGACACACAAGTAATGAGTTCTAACACTGCAATCTTAGCTCGCACACAAGCTTACTAAGGAATGCTACAACACTTAGCTTTTGCTGAGAATTGCTTGAACAAAGTTCAGAATTATATTAATCAAAGTCCGCCTTCTTTAGGTTACAACTTGGGCCTTATATAGGCAATTACAACAGATCCTGACCCTTGAAAACAAGGACATCTAAGGGCTTAAAAGCCTTACATCTTACTGATAAAACAAACTACAAAGTCAGCTAATGAGGACAACAAAAACAGACTGCAAAACAGAGAAAAGAAAGACTGCAAAAGTAGGTTTGTTTCTTTCCAGAAATGGTAAGTCTGCAAACTGTCTTGGGAAGTCTTTGCTTGGCTTGTTCTTGCTGTGTTTGGGACTGACAAAGGCTTCATATACGACCTTCCTAACATACTAACTACACCTGAGGTTGATCATACACAAAAATAAGGAGCTTTGGACAGAAATCTTGGCCTTGGTGCCAGCTGACTCCTCCATATGACCTTCACTCTTCTAGGCTGTTTTAGATGGACTTCTAGACTTTATTTGGAAAACTTGTCCTGGACTTTTCTCTTGCTAAGAACCTCAACTTTAAGGGAAAAGAAGATGGAGCCCTTGGTTGGACTTGTACTGCATGATATTGGATTGATACTCTGGCTGGTCTTGGCTGTTTTTCAGGAAACTGGACCCTGCTCTTGTGACCCTTCTCGTGGCTGTGCTTGCTTGACTTGTTGTTGCTTCTTGACTGTAATGGGGGTGCTTGGGGAGTGTTATACCTGGTGCCTTTGGTGTGGGGCTCTTGCTTGTCTGGTTGGGGGTTGGTTGGGACCCTTTGGCTGTAATGGTGCAATCCTGGCTAGTTGAGTTCTTGGCTTGGTGATGATGGAGCTCTACTCCTGTTTCAGTTACAATGCAAACAATGGGTAATGAAGCAAGGAAGACTCATTGTTCAAACAAGGAGTTACAATGCCAACAATGGGTAATGAAGCATGGAAGACCCATTGTTCACACAACGAGTTACAAAGCAAACAATGGGTAATGAAGGAAGGAAGGGTTATTGTTCACACGAGGAGTAACAATGCAAACAATGGGTAATGAAGCAAGGAAGACTCGTAGTTCACACAAGGAGTTAAAATGCAAACAATGGGTAATGAAGGAAGACACATTGTTCACACAAGGAGTTACAATGCAAACAATGCGTAATGAAGGAAGGAAGACTCATTGTTCACACAATGAGTTACAATGCAAACAATGGGTAATGAAGGAAGGACGACTCACTGTTCACACAAGGAGTTACACTGCAAACAATGGGTAATGAAGCAAGGAATACTCATTGTTCACACAAGGAGTTACAATGCAAACAATGGGTGATAAAGCAAGGAAGACTCATAGATCACACAAGGAGATACCTGCAACGATGGGAAGAGCAAGGAAGAACATTGTGACACCAGAAGTTACAAGCAAAACAATGGGTAATGAAGGCAGGAAAGACTCATTGTTCACACAAGGAGTTTACAATGCAAAACAATGGGTAAGAAGAAGGCAGGCCTCATTGTTCACACAAGGAGTTAAAATGCAAGAAAGGGGTAATGAAAGGAAGGAAGACTTTTGTTCACAACAAGGAGTTACTAATAGTTACAATGAAAACAATGCGTAATGAAGGAAGGAAGACTCATTGTTCACACAAGGAGTTACAATGCAAACAATGGGTAATGAAGCAAGGAAGACTCATTGTTCAAACAAGGAGTTACAATGCCAACAATGGGCAATGAAGCAAGGCAGACTCATTGTTCATACAAGGAGTTACAAAGCAAGCTATGGGTAATGAAAAAAGGAAGACTCATTGTTCACACAAGGAGTTACAATGCAAACAATGGGTAATGAAGGAAGAAAGACTCATTGTTCACACAAGGAGTTACAATGCAAACAATGGGTAATGAAGCAAGGAAGACTCATTGTTCAAACAAGGAGTTATAATGCCAACAATGGGTAATGAAGCATAGAAGACCCATTGTTCACACAACGAGTTACAAAGCAAACAATGGGTAATGAAGGAAGGAAGGGTCATTGTTCACACGAGGAGTAACAATGCAAACAATGGGTAATGAAGCAAGGAAAACTCGTAGTTCACACAAGGAGTTACAATGCAAACAATGGGTAATGAAGGAAGACACATTGTTCACACAAGGAGTTACAATGCAAACAATGCGTAATGAAGGAAGGAAGACTCATTATTCACACAATGAGTTACAATGCAAACAATGGGTAATGAAGGAAGGAAGACTCATTGTTCACACAAGAAGTTACTGCACTGAAATTATAGAGAAAATAGACAAGACACAAAAGAAAAGAAGGCTTGAACTGAGCACACTAGTTATGTTTGTTTTCTGGACTGAATACTGAGGTTGGGACAGATAGAACCTTAACCAAAGCACACAGCCAATGGTTGAGGGTTGAGACTTGGCCCCAGCACACAGCAAAGACCCTAGACTCTCTTCCCAGCACACAGCAAAGGAAGGATACTCCAGCACACAGCCAAGAGTTCAAACAGAAACAATGTTTCAGTTCTTAAAGTTTTACTCAAATCTGATTTGCATTTCATGAGGTAAAGGCCTTATATAGGCAACAAGGATACAACTCAGACGTTTAGGAGATGTCTAGGGCCACAAAGGCTTACAACATGAAACAAAATAACAGCTACAAACTTGCAGAATTCTGACATAAAGTAGATAAAGTACAAAGTAGTTTCTAAAGAGACAATCTTCCTTAATTGTTTGATCAGGTGTGTCTTGGGTGAAGAGTGGACTTTCAAGCTTGGGTTTGTGAACCAAACGGAAGTAGGAAGGCTCCCAAAGATGTGCTGAAAGTACCTCACGCATTGCTTGTTCAAAAGGGGAAGGTTGACAGTGACATATTAACTACTGCACAAAAGGGTTGAAATCTGACTGTTGAACTTGGTCCCTAGACTAACTTTTTATGTGGACGTTTTCTCAAGAAGAAATCCTAGACAAAAGTGTAAAGGACTCTCCCTAGGACCAAGTTTGAGCACTGGTTGGATGTGTCTAGGTGTAGAAGCTCACCATGGACCCTGCCCAAGGTGACTGAGGCTGAATTGTGCTTGGGCTGTTTTCTTGTTGTCTGTTGGGGTTGGGATTGTTTTTGTGGGTTGTTCTATGGCTGTAGGGTGGGTTGTTTTTGTTGGGAGTGTATTCAAGGGTGTTGGGATTACAGAGTAGGTTATCATAGCTAGTCATGTAGGTTTCTAGGCTGCTGGTTGAGTTGCTTTGTGGACTCCTTGACTTTGCTAGACTCTGTCCTCTTGAGCTGGTTAGTGTGACTTGTGTTTGATCTTGAACTCCTGTTGCAACCTCCTCTTCTTGAAAAGGATTTTCCCTCAAATCTTCCTCATCTTCTGACTCTCCATGATAAGGGCTTAAGTCCCCTACATTGAATGTTCCATGTACTCCATATTGACCTTGTAGATCCACCTTATAGGCATTGGGTCCTATCTTCTCAAGGATTTCAAAGGGGCCATCAGCTCTGGGCATTAGTTTGTTCTTCCTTTTGTCTGGGAATCTTTCCTTCCTCAGATGCAACCATACCATGTCTCCTGCCTTGAATTCTTTGGCCTTCTTTGGACCCTTGGCCCTTGACTTGTACATCTCATTGGTCTTCTCTATTTCTTGCTTGACCTGGTTGTGGATTTTCATCATCTGTTGTACTCTTTATTTGGCATCATAACTGACTTCTTTCTTGAGTATTGGAGCTAAGTCTGTAGGCATGAGAGGGTTAGTACCATAGACAGTTTCAAAAGGACTTTTACCTGTGCTGCTTGATGGAGCTCTGTTGAATGCAAATTCAGCTTGTGCTAGTTTCAGATCCCATCCTTGAGAGACTTGGCAATGATGCACCTCAATATCCTGCCCAATGTCTTGTTGGTGACTTCTGTTTGTCCATCAGTCTGAGGGTGGTGGGAAGTACTAAAAAGGAGTTTTGTTTTCAACAGCTTCCAGAGTGTCTTCCAGAAGTGACTCATAAACTTGGTGTCCCTATCTGATACAATGCTTCTTGGAACCCCATGTAGCCTTACTATCTCCTTGAAATATAGTTCAGCTACTCCCATTGCATCTTCTGTCTTTTTGCAAGCAACAAAATGGGCCATTTTACTGAACCTGTCAACAACCACCATCACTGCATCCTTTCCTCTTTGTGTCCTAGGCAATGCTACTATGAAATCCATGCTTATGTCTTCCCAGGGTTTGTTTGGCACAGGTAGGGGTGTGTAGGGGCCTGCTTGGAAGTGAGCCTTTGCTAACTGACATGGTTTGCATCTTTTAATGGTGTCCTGCACATCCCCTAGCATCTTGGGCCAATAGAACTGATCTTGTAAAATCTCATAGGTTTTCTGTACCCCAAAGTGGCCAGCAAGTCCATTACAATGAACTTCCTTGACTAGCAGACCCCTGTAGGGTCCTTTGGGAATGTACAGCTTGTTCCCTTGGAAGAAGAAGCCATCATGTGTTAAGTATCTGCTCTCCTTCTTGAGCTGTCCCTCTGAGTACACCTCCCACTCCCCCTTGAAGTCTGGATCCTCTTGGTAGAGCTCCTTCATGAACTCAAAGCCTAGGACCCTCTGCTCCATGTATGTTAGCATCATAGACCTCCTAGATAGGGCATCAGCCACTACATTGTTTTTCCCTTCAATGTATTTGCTTGAGAAGGAGAAGGATTGGAGAAATTCCACCCACTTTGCATGCCTTGGGTTGAGCTTGTGCTGGCCATTGATAAACTTTAGGGCCTCATGATCTGAATGTAGTACAAAGGGCTTGGGTTTCAGATAGTGCCCCCAGTGGTTCAGGGCCCTTACTATTTCATAGAATTCCTTATCATAAGTAGAGTAGTTCAGCCTGGCTCCATTTAATTTCTCACTGAAGTAGGCTATAGGCTTCCTCTCTTGCACCAGCACAGCTCCAATGCCTAGCCCACTAGCATCACACTCTACTTCAAATAGCTTATTGAAATCTGGTAGACCTAGCACAGGAGATCTACACAGCAGTTCCTTGATCAAGTTGAATGATTTCTCAGCCCTGTCACTCCAGTTGAACTCCCCCTTCTTCATACATTCAGTGATGGGAGCCATGATGGAACTGAAACCCTGGATGAATCTTCTATAAAAGGATGCTAGCCCATGAAAGCTTCTTACTTCAGTCACAGTTTTGAAAGTTCATAGACCCTAATTAGACTCCTCTAATTAGTTACTAAATTACTTGTTAATTTAGTGTTTCATAAATATCTATGTAACATGCATGCAAATTAAAATGCATAATAAAAAGTAAGAAGAAATTTCCTTACATTGGGAAATTTCGGTTATATGGGCACAACAAGAAACACCTTTCTTGTTGTTCTTGTGCTAGAAAGAAAAAGATGATCCTCCTTGTAATCTTCAAATTAGAAGACCTCCTTTGAGATGCACCCAAGAGAGAACCCAAACTAATCACTTAGTTTTTGACTAGAAAACACAAGTGATAAGATGAACTAATATTGGATATTATTACTACTCTAGTAATAGGAAATATTAGTATTAGAGAGGTTTTAGAGAGATGAGGATTTTAGTGAGATAAACAACAAAATAAGAATGAACAAGTGAAATGAAAATGAACAACAAGATTGTCCATTTAAGGACACTTGGGGTCCGGCCAAATCAAGCCTAAGTGGCCCTTATTTTGCTTAAAATAATCCCATGCAAAAATGTTGAGTGTAGTAGTGAATAAGGTTATGATCATGTGTCATAAACATGACATGATAACAAGATGTAGTGTAATACAAGAAACAACAATCATCATGTTGTACACTACCAATTTTCGGCACCCACTAGTGTCATGTGGTCCATTTTGATTTTTGATATTTGTCCCACAAATACTTATAATCATATGATTAATTATCTTGTATAATTAAGAGTTAATTTGATCATATAACAATTATAGTGAAATCAAATTCAATAAATAAATACACTTAACTTTAAGTATATTTATTCATTATATCAATATATACATGGGTCCCACAAGCCTTAGTTAGTTTATTTTACAACATCATGTAAATATAATTAACTATCACCTCTACCTCAAAGTATATGCATAACCTCAACTAATTTAATGAATTAACTATTAATCATTAAATTAAATCTTATTTAATCGTATTAAAATAAGACGAAAAATTTATTCAGTCAATTATCGTATAATTGACTAATAAACTTATCCGGAATGAGTTCGTAACTCAATTTCCAATAATTAACTCTCGTAACTAAACATATATCAAATATATATGTAAAGTACTAATTAATATGTATCATATACAAATAATTAGATTTCTGTTTGGGTCTCATCCTATAGGTGTGACCGAAAGGGGTCAGTTGATTACCGCCGTCATACGACAATAACGTCTAACTCTAGTCAGCTGACCCTTATCGATTTACGTTAATCAACTGACGTGGAGTATCAAAATACTAGTCATCCCACTAATATTCCAAAATGAGATTTATAATATAAATGCACTATTGTGGAGGACACTTGCTCCAACAAGTTTTAGGTACAGGCCAGTCTTTCACAGCATTGACCTTTTCAGGATCAACAGCAACCCCATCTTTTGAGATTATGAACCCCAAGAAGTGAACTTCAGGTTGCATGAAAGTGCACTTCTCTAGCTTGCCAAATAGTTTGTTCTCCCTCAGAATTTCACATAGAATCTTCAGATGTTGCAAGTGTTCTCTCTTGTTGGAGCTATAGACCAGAATATCATCAAAGTAGACCACAATGAACTTCCCCAAATAGGGTCTTAGCACTTCTATCATCAGTCTCATAAATGTGCTGGGGGCATTTGAGAGCCCAAAGGGCATCACTAGCCATTCATACAACCCATGCTTGGTTTTGAAAGCAGTTTTCCACTCATCCCCAGCTCTAATCCTCACTTGATGATAGCCTTGCCTAAGATCAATTTTGGTGAACAACTGAGCCCCACTTAGCTCATCAAGAATGTCATTAAGCCTAGGTATAGGGAACCTGTACTTAATGGTGATGTTGTTAATGGCTCTGCTGTCTATACACATCCTCCAGGTTCCATCTTTCTTTGGTACTAGCAGGGCAGGCACAACACAAGGACTAAGAGACTCCCTAACATAACCCTTACTAAGCAGCTCTCCCACCTGAGATTGTAGCTCCTGTGTTGCCTTGGGGTCACTTCTATAGGCAGGTTTGTTGGGTAAGACAGCCCCAGGTACCAAGTCAATGTGATGCTCAATTCCCCTGAGTGGAGGTAACCCACTAGGAAGCTCATCTGGGAACACATCCTCATAGGCCTTCAGTAGATCCTGTACCTCCTCAGGAATATGACTAGGAATCAACCCAACTTCCTTGGTAAGGAGTACATACACTGGCCTCAGGTCACTCAACTCTTGCACTATCTCTGACTCACTCAACAGCAAGGCCTCTTTGGCAGTTTCTGTAATGAGAGGTGAATTTCCTTTTAAGGTAGGGGGTAAAGGAGCCAATATGATCTTCTTCTTCCCAAACTTGAATGAGTAAGTGTTCTCCCTACCCTGGTGGACAGCATCTCTATCAAACTCCCAAGGCCTGCCCAGTAGGAGGTGGCAAGCATCCATGGGAAGCACATCACACAGAGCCTCATCAACATATCCCTTCCCAATGGAGAAGGGTACCACACACTGCTGATCAACTCTTACTTCAGCTCCCTTGTTTAGCCACCTAAGTTTGTAAGGGTGAGGGTGGTCTTTGGTTGGTAGGGTCAGTTTGTCTATCAGGGTTTTTGAAGCAACATTGGTACAACTCCCTCCATCTATGATCAGATTACAGACTCTCCCCTTGATGGTACACCTAGTCCTGAAGATTTGGTGCCTCTGGTCTTCCTCTTATGGTTGGGGTTGTGTATGCATCACTCTCCATGTTACTAGGCTTAACCCAGCATCAGGTTCCACCAGCTCCTCATTAACCTCCACCTCAGCTTCCTCCATCTCATCATCACACACCAAGATTTCATCCTCTCCCCAATGTACCACATCCAGGGTGCTAAGAGCTCTTTTGGTGGGACATTCCCTAGCAAAGTGACCATACCCTTGACACTGGAACCATTTCTTTAGGGGAATGGTTTTCTTTTGGCTTGACTCAACACCTTTACCTTTGTCAACAGTAACAGGTGTTTTAGCAGGGATGACAGGTTCTCCTATCCTAGCCCCCACATAAGGTTTATAAGGTGTTCTTGATGGTGTTCTAGATGCACTGGTCTTTCCCTTTCCCAGTTTCTCCACCCTGAGGGCCAGGTTAACAGCTTCCTCAAAGGAATAGATGTTGTGCAATTTAACTTTGCTAGCCACCCTCTCATCAAGCCCTTCTAAGAACCTAGCAATCTTCTGCTCAGGCTTCTCCATAACCTCACATTGGAGAGTAAGTTGTTCAAAATCTCTTAAGTAGGATTCAACAGGTTTTTGGTCTTGTTTAAGGTGTGTCAGTTTAATGAACATGTCTTGGGTGTAATCCCTAGACACAAACTTATCTTTGAGTTTCTTTTTCAGCTTAGACCAAGACTTAACAGGTTCCTTACCCTCCCTACTCCTTTGATTTTTCATGTTTTCATACCATAGTGAGGCATATCCCTTAAGTTTCATAATAGCAATCTTAAAAGCTTTCTTATCAGAGTATCCCTTAAATTCAAAGATCCTTTCTACTGACCTTAGCCAATCTAGGAAGTCATCAGGGTTCATGCTACCTAAGAAGTCAGGGATTTCTACCTTTAGATCTTTGTCATGGTGGCCTGGTTGATCCTGCTCTGAGCCATCTGATTCTGAAGCATCTTCTTGTTCCAGGTGGGGTCTTCTTCTACCTCCAATAGGTGGCATTGGTGCTCCCCTTCCTCGACCCCTGCCTCCCCTCATGTCATTGTTAAGATGACCATCAAGGAGTTCATTAACAGATCTTGTGACTTCCATTACAGTTCTGGTAAGGCCTTGGACTGTAGCCTCCAGCCCTGCAACTCTCTCTTCACTCATGGTTATTTTTTTGTGTTTTTAATGTAGTTGGGGAAAATGGACTCACAAACCAAAGCTCTGATAACCAATTTGCACTGAAATTATAGAGAAAATAGACAAGACACAAAAGAAAAGAAGGCTTGAACTGAGCACACTAGTTATGTTTGTTTTCTGGACTGAATACTGAGGTTGGGACAGATAGAACCTTAACCAAAGCACACAGCCAATGGTTGAGGGTTGAGACTTGGCCCCAGCACACAGCAAAGAACCTAGACTCTCTTCCCAGCACACAGCAAAGGAAGGATACTCCAGCACACAGCCAAGAGTTCAAACAGAAACAATGTTTCAGTTCTTAAAGTTTTAATCAAATCTGATTTGCATTTCATTAGGTAAAGGCCTTATATATGTTGGAGTAGGTGTCCTCCACAATAGTGTGCCACATAATAAATCTTATTATGGAATATAATTGGGATAATTATTGACTATATATATGATTAGTCAGTTGATTAACGTAAATCAATAACGGTTGGCTAACTATAGTTTGACGTTATTGTCGTTTGACGGCGGTGATCAACTGATCCCTTTCGGTCACACCTAAAGGATGAAATCCAAATAGTAACTAATTATTTGTATACGATACAGTTAATTAGTACATTACATATATTCGATATGTACGAGAGTTAATTGTTAGAAATTGAGTTCAGAACTCAAATTCGATTAAACTTATTTTTCAATTATGCGATAATTGACTAATAAATTTATATCTTATTTTAATACGATTAAATAAGATTTAACTTAGTAATTAATCGTTAAATTACTAAATTAGTTGAGGTTTTGAGATAGAGGTAATTAGGTAATTATATTTACAAGGAGTTGTAAAATAAATTAACTGAGCATTGTGGGACCCATTATATATTGATATAATGGTAAAATATTACTTAAAATGTTAAGTACATATTCTTTATTTAATTGAGTCATATAATTGTTATATGATCAAATTAACACTTAATTATACAAGATAATTAACCATATGATCAATAAGTATTTGTGAGACAAATATCAAAAATCAAAATGGAGCCAACTAGGCCAAAATGGGCCGGTTATGTTGTAGTTCAAAGGTGATGATTTTAGTTCTTGTTTTTACTATTTAGTTACTTATGAAAGTGACATTACAAGTAAGAATAATCATCATATATACTACAACACTCCACTCAAATGCATGTGAACAAAATAAAACAAAAATAAGAGTCCTTTTAGGGACTTAAACATCCGGCCAAAGTGGCTAGACAATGAACATTTGGTTGTTCATTTTATCATAACTTGGTTTTTGTTCAATTTGTTTAACTTCTCTCTAAAAACTCTTCTTCTCACTAAAACTCTCATATACTAATATTTACTAAGTATTACTAGTGTAGTAATATAGTCATAATATTAGTAGTATTATATCTATCTTATTATCTAGTTAATAATAAGGGTAGATTATTTGGGTTAATCTTGGTGCAACTTGAAGGAGGGCTTCTAGTTTGGAGATGTTCATGTGTTCATCCATATTTATAGCTCAAGAACAACAAGAAGGAGTTCTTGTTGTGCCCATATAATTTCCATATCAATGTGAGGAAATTTCTTCTTTTATATAAATGTCTTTATATTTGCTTGCATGTTGCATAGATCATTATAAACTAAATTAAAAAGTAATTTGGTATTAATTAGAGGAGTCTAATTAAGGTATATGGACTTTCAATTGGTATCAGAGCTAGCTTGTAGCATGCATGTTCATTTTGGACATTATTATTAAAGTTATAAGATAACTAATAAATCAAAGATTTTGAGTTAAAATATGATTCTGACAAAATATTTTGGTGCATGTATACCTACTGACCTCAAAATGTTTGTGGTCAAAGTTCGTGATTTTAGGGATTAATTTCCTATTTATTTTGATTTTTGGCGTTTAAACCGAGTTAACATGCATTTTATGAGTTAAAAGTTAACTAAAAATAGTTTCATGTTGATTCTGGCCATGAAATTTTAATATAATCTCACATGCATTTCTTACATATTGTATATAAAATTTCGTGACTTTTACTTATGTATTGCATGTTTATTGATTTTTATACGATAAAAGTCGATAATATGAGATTATAATGTTCATAAAATTTAAACGTCCATTTCTGGTCTTGAATATTTTTTGTACATTGTACATTCTGATGTTAATACTCTTGGTGAAATTTCATAATTTGTTTCACTGTTTTACTATATCTAATGTTTTTATTTGATAAAACCATTAAATACAAAGCTATTTGTTCATAAAATTAATTTAAATTTTTGAGCAAATATTTTTTATTTTTATAGTTCCTGGAAATTTTCCAGAATGTACAAAATTTTTGGTTTCAAATTTTATGATGTTTATATTTTATTTTGGTTTTATTTCATAATTGTTATGATTAAACCGTAATATTTAGCAAATGAAATCAAATCGATCTAATTAATGACCAACAAAATTAGTAGTTACTAATTTTGAGTTCTAAAAAAAACAGGTTAGTTAAATATTTGAATTTAAATGCGAT
>JAIUZE010045930.1:0-37108 GCA_022085475.1 Heliosperma pusillum | reverse complement strand
TATGATTTATATGCAATTAGTCACATGATAGGAAGTTTTTCCGTGACTGTTTGATTGTATGATATATGTTGTGTTGACTAAGTACCCATAGAGAATTATGAGTATATGGCGTCTTGACCATTCTAAATTCTAAATGAGTATCTTGGACCATGACATAGATAGGCCGTACTATCTTTAACGAGCATATGGAGTTCACAGCTTGATAGCTTTTGTGTCACGACCTGGGGGGCTTATCTCCAAGTCGGGGCATGGCTGCCTAAGAGTTCCACTTTGGGAATGGAGTCAGCTTAAGTACTAGCCAACCCTTTGGTGGATCTCCTTAGGGGTACTCATGTGATGAGTCTTGGGTGCGATGTTTTTCCGCATTTCTCTGGGTCTGCGCAGTCTAGGATTAGGGTAGAGTGGTATCTTGGCCATGTTATTAGTGTAACCTCTGAGCTAAGATATGTGCTTTCGATCTGGGCCATGTTTTAAAGGTTACCGCTGAGCCTAGATGTGTGCTTTGTATTTGGGCCATGTTATTAGGGTAACCGCTGAGCCTAAATATATAAGTATATCCTACCTCGTGGTATAGACTCGAGTTACAGAAGTCTTCTATTGACTGTGCTAAAAACTTATGCCTGTTTGTAGACGTATTGGTCTTTCATGTTTGATGATTCTATGAATCTTAGAAGGTGAGATGCAAGCCGGCTAAGGTTGATAGAGTTTGGATTACCGGTTGTTAACTGATTCACATGATAGTTTGCATGAGTAGCTTAGACTTCACATGCTAGGTTATATGTTAGTTATTTGTTTCATAACATGATAAGCATATCGTATATGTTAAGGTTTTGTATTTTCCATATACATTGCTTTTATGTTATTCATGTTTAATTAAACTCGACATTTCGTGGCTGGGAGAACTCGGAGTTACTCCCCACTGACTGTGGCTTCCGTGTTGATATTTAATGCGGTTGGCAGGTTTGTGATGCATACATTGGGTACATTGACGAGCTAGCGAGCGAAGTATTTACCTTGGACCTATACTCGGTTCTTTAGGATTGTATATTATTATACACTCTTTCATTTCGTATTTATACGGGAGATATGTCTCCCGTTTTGGATAATTCTTATTGTATAATATTATTTCCGTATTTGTTATGAACCTTTTTATTTAAGACACCTTCTTATGATGAATATATTTAATAGTAGGTTCCGGTTTTTAAAATGTACCGATTTTCACTAAAGTGAACCTATTAGAAACGTATTCTCATCTTTTATTTATTTAAATTATTTTTTTTCTTTCCGCAAATTTGAGGGTGTCACACATACCTCCATCTTACTCTTTCTTTACCTGGTCTCAACCAGTGATACCCATCACTTACACCATAAGCTTTATCAGATCCCAACCACAAATCATCCACATAAGCCCTATGAAACTGAGTCATACTATGACTAATTTTCCTCCATGACCAGCTAGTGTCAGGGGAAGTAGTATAGTCCTTCCAGTGTAACCCTCTTAAGTAGACATTATTCACCCACTTAACCCATAGATGATCCTTTTTGGAAGCTATCCACCAAACATATTTTCCTAAAAGAGCTCTATTCCACTGCTTCACCTCCTTAATACCAAGCCCTCCTTCTGCCTTAGGATAGCAACAATTATCCCAACTAACATTAGGAGCCTTAGTATACTCAGCAGTTCCACCCCACAAATAGTTCCTACACATTGCAATTATTCTATTCATAATACCATTTGGAATAAGAAAAATATGAGCCCAATATGAATGGAGAGAAGTAAGAACAGAATTCACCAAAACCAGTCGACCAGAGTAAGAAAGCTTTCTGTTACCCCATCCTCTAATTCTAGCAACAATTTTGTCAGTTAACTTCAACCCATCATTCTTGGATAGCTTCTTTGAAGAAATAGGAATTCCTAGGTACTTGAAAGGAAGATAACCCCTCTGAAAACCAGAAACTTGAAGAATGTTTTCAATGCAGCCATTATTTACACCATTAAAATAAATTTCAGACTTAGTTTTGTTCAGACACAACCCAGATGAGGCAGAAAAAGTAGCAAAACTTCTAAGAATCCACATGATAGAATGCTCATTGCCTTTACAAAACATCTGCAAATAATAAGTGATTAAGCTTAATAGGACCACATAAAGGATGAAACCTGAATCCATCCTGGATAGCAATGACCTGGAGAATTCTGGATAAGTACTCCATACAAAGAGTAAATAGAAGAGGAGACAAAGGATCTCCTTGCCTTAAACCCCTCTTACCTTGAAAAAACCCAAACACAGTCCCATTTAAAGCCAAGGAATAAGTAGGGGACGTGACACATGCCATGATCAAATCAATAAATCTCCCAGGAAACTTAAGAGCATGATCAAATCAAAAAATATAAGTTACTGGCGGAAATTTAGGTGAAATACGATTTATTAATTTTCACGCACCTAGTAGTCTGTTTCATGCATCTAACAACTTTTATGCACCTGGTGCTCATTTTAATGCATCTATAGCGCGTTATTTTCATGCACCTAGTAACTATTTTCATGCATGTAGCAATTTTCATGCACCTAGTGCTCGTTTTCACGCATTTAGAGTAATTTTAGTGTACAAATTGAATTTATGTACATTAAGTACATATTTTTTTAATATAATCAATAAATTTTGTTTAGTTACTGCTAGTATTTTGCTTGAATAAACTAAATTAATGGTAAATAATCCAACAAAACTTTCGAAACACGATTTGGTGGAGATTTAGTGAAGGTTCTCATGGTTCTCATTATGTTAGTGGTTCTCACCCGATCCTGACCCTATATATATATATATATATAAAGAGAGAGAGAGAGAGAGAGAGAGAGAGAGGTTCAAATGAGTCCCTCATATATTTTGAGTCCCTAAGTCCTTCTATGAGCCCTTAGATCTTTCAATGTGGGTGGTTGAGATTCAAAGCAAAAAACAACCATTACACTAATCTATTACTTATGAGAACAAGAGGTAACTCAAGTGGTAAGAGCACTCTTACTCCAACCATGAAGTTGGGGGTTCGATTCTCACCCGCGACATTGTGCGCTCATTTGAACCAAAAAAAAAACTAATCTATTACTTATACACTAATTAATTTCTTTCTCTCTCTAGCTTAAAGTTAATGACATTTTATAATTTTTAGGGTGTAACTTTTGTCTTCAAGTGTAAATTTTGTTTTTCTATAAGTATACGGTTTTACAAGTGTAACTTTGATCTTTTACGAGTGTAACTTTTATCCAAAAAAGTGTAACTTTATACTAAAAACTGTTTTTAAGACACGGTTTTGACATTTTACGTATTTTTTTAGTGTAACTTTAGTCTTTTACGAGTGTAACTTTAATCCAAAATAATGTAACTTTATACTAAAAAGCGATTTTAAGACATATTTTTTAAATTTTACGTGTTTTTAGAGTGTAACTTTAGCCCTATACAAGTGTAATTTTAATTCAAAAGAGTTTAACTTTATACTAAAAGTGATTTTAAGACAAGTTTTTGACATTTTACGTATTTTTAGAGTGTAACTTTAGCCCTTAGCAAGTGTAACTTTAATCCAAAATATTTTAACTTTGTACTAAAAAGTGATTTTAAGACAAGTTTTTGACATTTTACGTATTTTTAGAGTGTAACTTTAGCCCTTAGCTAGTGTAACTTTAATCCAAAATAGTCTAACTTTGTACTAAAAAGTGATTTTAAGACAAGTTTTTGACATTTTACGTATTTTTAGAGTGTAACTTTAGCCCTTAGCAAGTGTAACTTTAATCCAAAATAGTCTTACTTTGTACTAAAAAGTGATTTTAAGACAAGTTTTTGACATATTACGTATTTTTAGAGTGTAACTTTAGCCCTTAGCAAGTGTAACTTTAATCCAAAATAGTCTAACTTTGTACTAAAAAGTGATTTTAAGACAAGTTTTTGACATTTTACGTATTTTTAGAGTGTAACTTTAACCTTTTACAAGTGTAACTTTAATCTAAAATAATGTAATTTCATACTAATAATTGATTTTGTGACAAGTTTTTGATATTTTACGTATTTTTATAGTGTAACTTAAGCCTTTTACAAGTATAACTTTAATCCTTAATAATGTAATCTTATTTTCACAAATAATTTTATGTCATTTTAAAACAAGTTAATGACATTTTCGTATTTTTATAGTGTGACTTAACCTTTTACAAGTGTAACTTTAATCATTAGTAGTGTTATTTTATTTTACCAAGTAATTTATGGCATCTTATTTTGAAAATAACTAATTTAAGGTGTAATTCTAACCTTTTCAGAACGTAACTTTACTATATTGAGAGTATAACTTTAGTCATTTATAGTGTTAATTAACTCTTTCACGATTTGAACTTTAGTCATTAATACTGTAACTTTTGTCCATTGAGAGTGTAACTTTGGTCAATTGAGAGTGTAACTTTACTCTTTTAAGGGTGTAACTTCAGTCCATTAACGACCTCCGTCGCCGTCAACAATAACACCAAATAAATTCCAATAATAACCACAACTTTTTTTGTCATTAAAAAAATTGAGATAATACAATTAGTTTTTCAAAAATCTACTTTATATATAGTAGATCTAAGATTAAAGTTAACTAAACAAGAAAAAAATGGCTACTAATTATTTGTTTTCAAAATTAATATTACTTTGTAGTATATCTAAAGAGAAAAAAAAAGGTAATACTAAATCTGAAAAAAAAAAGTAGATCTAAAAAAATACCCTAAAAAGTAATGATAAATTACAACAATGAAAAAGTCAGTAGATCTTAAAAAAAAAAGAGAATAAAGAAACAACATTGAGCAAACCCCAACATTTTCCACCCAAACAACAGCAACAACCCCACATGGGGCCGGATCTGGAAGAAAAATAAAAGAAAAAAAAAAAGAAAAAAAAAAGAGAGAAAGAAGAGGGCGGTGGTGGCTGGACCTGGCGGCAGGCGAAGAGGAGAAGAGAGGGCAGGTGGTGGTGGTGTCGGAGGCGAGGAGGAGAGTGGAGGGTGTGCCGTGTATGGTTTGTGTAGGAGGGCGAGGTTGAGGGTGGAGGGTGGCCGGCAGAAATGGCAGGTGACTTCGGCGGCCGGAGGGAGGGTGGTACGGTGTCGGCAGGTGGAGTTGTGTAGGAGGGCTGTGTATGTGTAGGGTGGCGAGGATGAGGGTGGAGGGAGGGTGGGCGGGGGATTCCGACGGTGGGTTGGGTAGGAGGTGGTTTTTTTATTTTTTAGATCTAGTTTTATTTTTTGTTGTTTTTGGTGGTTTGAATTTAGAGAGAGTAGAAGATGATGTTTTAGAGAGAAGGAAGAGTGTTTTTGTAGAGAGAAGAAAAGGTGTTTGAATGAATGAATCAATTGTGTTGGAAGTGATTTAGAGGGATGAATGAATTCGTGGTTTAATTAGGTTGGATGTGAGAGAAGTGGATTAAACCCCTTACTAATGACCATTTTCTTCTTTTCATCTCAATCATTCATTCTCAAGATCCAAGGGCCTCTAAGAGGACTCATGGACTCAAGGAAATAAGGTGTACTCATTTGATCCTTATTCTATATATATATATATATATATATATATATATATATATATATACTTCCTCCATTCAACTCCACTCTACCAAATTATTTTTTCACGTTTGACGAGACGTGTTTTACGCGGTAAATATCTTTAGCTACGTGTTTGTAAAAATTATAAAAGTTGGATATTAATAATGTACTCGTAAAGACGAATCAAACAAGATCACACATGAATATATTTTCACTTATATATTGAGAGAAAATTGCAATTAGATGCCGACTCATGAAAAGTGTGCAAAAATGAAAGTGGTAGAGTGGAGTTGAATGGAGGAAGTATATATATATATATAGAGCTTAGTTCAATTGAGTCCACCATTTTCTTAGAGTCCTTGAGTCCTCATCCTAGCCATTGGATGAGGGAGATGGATGGCTGAGATTTGGGAGATTAAAAATACACTTATCACTAATTAATTACCTATGCACTAATTAATTAACTTTCTCTCTCTAGCTTTACATTAATCACTTTTTAAACACTTTTAAGCACTTTTGAGCACTTTTTAGCTGCTGAGATTTATGAGTGTAACTTTGATGCTTGCGAGTGTAACTCTAATGTTTTAGAGTGTAACTTTAAGTTTTTAAGGCGGTTTGTATACAAAAATTTGAATTTAAACAATTTTAACACCTTACGAGTGTAACTTTAATACTTTTCGAGTGTAAATCTAATATTTTCGAGCGTAACTTTAAATTTTAAAGACGGTTTTGATATAATAATTTGAATATATATACTTTTAACATTCTACGAGTGTAACTTTGCTGATTTTCGAGTGTAACTTTAATATTTTTTAGACGGTTTTGTATACAAATTTGAATTTATATAATTTTGACATTTTACGAGTGTAACTTGGATGATTTTCGAGTGTAACTTTAACATTTTTTTAAGACGGTTTATTACTTATAAATTTAAATTTATATAATTTTTTACATTTTACGAGTATAATTCTAACATTTTAGGAGTGTAACTTTAATTTTTTTTAAGACGGTTTTGTACATAAAAATTTGAATTTATATAATTTTAACATTTTACAAGTGTAACTTTGATGATTTACGAGTGTAACTCTAATATTTTACGAGTGTAACTTTAGTAATTTTAGGTCATTTTGAGTGAAATTTTTTTAATTTATTGCATGTTGAATCTACATAATTTACTACAAATTTATGAGTGTTACTTTAGTCCTCTATGAGTGTAACTGTAGTCCTCTATGAATGTAACTGTAGTCCTCTATGAGTGTAACTGTAGTCCTCTATGAGTGTAACGGTAGTCCTGAATGAGTGTAACTGTAGTAAAAACTATGTAAAAAGCAAGGTAGATCTAGAAAAAGGTAGATCTAGAAAAAAATTTGAAAACAAGAGTAAAAACTAAAAAAAGAAACAGATCTGACATCAAGAAGTGTAACTTTTAAGGTCATTTTGTGTTACTTTAATAAATAATGTGTGTTACTTTAATATAAGATATATGTGACTTTAATAAATAAAATGTGTAACTTTAATAGACGATATATGTGACTTTAATAAATAAAATGTGTAACTTTAATAGACGATATATGTGACTTCAATAAATAAAATGTGTAACTTTAATTGACGATATATGTGACTTTAATAAATAAAATGTGTAACTTTAATAGACGATATATGTGACTTTGATAAATAAAATGTGTAACTTTAATAGAGAATTTGTGTTACTTTAATAGAAGTCATTATTACTTGACACCTTTTTTTCAGATCTAGAATTAATAATTAGTGTTACTTTAATAAACGATATATGTGACTTTAATAAAGAATTTGTGTTACTTTAATAGATAATATGTGTTACTTTAATAGATAATATATGTTACTTTAATAGACGTCAACATTTGACACATTTTTTTTAAATCTGAAAAAAAATAAAAGAAAAACAAACAAAACCAACAAGAAAACCAAAAAATAAACACAATAAACCCACCATTGACAACACCACCATCTTCCACCTACGAGCCCACCCCTGACAGCCCCCCCCCCCCCCCCCCCCCCCCCCCCCCCCCCCCCCCCCCCCCCCCCCCCCCCCCCCCCCCCCCCCCCCCCCCCCCCCCCCCCCATCACCGCCACCTCCCACAACCCAACCAGATCTGACCACCCTAACTAGAGGTGGCAATCGGGTCAATCAGGTCGGTTACGGGTCGGGTTCAGGCAGTTCGGGTCATGTCGGGCTCGGGTTTGATCGGGTTAAGTTGCTTATTCAGGTCGAGTCGGATTCGGGTTGGGTCGCTTACGGGTCAGGTTAATCGGGTCAATAACTACAAAAGGTCGGTTCAGTTTCGGATCGGTTGACCAATGAGTCGGGATATATCAGGTCAATATGCTTGATCAGGTCGAGACCGGTTTGGGTTCGGGTTACTGATGGGTCGAGTATTTTATATTGACATCTTAAATTTGAAAATTGATCGGGTCAATGGTTGGGTCGTTCTGTTAAAAGATCACTTTTGAACTTATGAATTATAATATTGGATTAGAGGAACTTTATACAAAAGATATTTATAAAATATAAGAGTATAACACTATAAAAGTTGATGATTGTATAATTTCATTGAACACTTATGTTGCTCGACCTCGGTTATAAGTATATGACATGAGTGTCTATCCAGTGTCAGATTCGCCTTATATTATGGACAAAAAATAATGTTTTTGGTCTAAATTAATCAGTTGTTTATGTAGCTCATAATTTTGAACATTTGCCATATGAAGTATGACAAGGAACTAAATGAATTACCTTGACGATAATCATACGTATTTAATTTTGAATAAGCTCTATTAGAATGATGTATTTTAGGTTTGGATTTTAAGATCATAATTAATAACCAAGGTCGGATTGTATGGTCATAACTCATAACTCTTTCTTCCCTTTATTGTTTTCAATGGAGCCAAAACTAAACACTCTTTTTCTCACAAAGCGTTAATTTAAAATTTTCTACATATATCACTTGCAAAATAATTATTAATAAATTTAACTTGGAATATAGCGTACTAAATTTACAACTGACTATTTATTTTAAGATTACATTTTGTTTTGAAAAAATAAAATGAGCGATATTTTTTTATATCAAATTTATTAACAAAAAACAAACTATAAAGGAATTTAGATTCTTAAAAAAAATTATTTGGCTATGAGTCGGGTCGAGTTTAATAGGGTTAAAATGGGTTACATGTTGGTTCAGTTCGGTTTGGGTCAGGTCGGGTTTGTGGGTGAATCGGGTTTCGAGTCGGTTCGGGTCGAGTCACAAGTCGGTTCGGGTCATATCATTGCAGGTTCTATCGGTTTATCGGTTAACCTTCGGGTCGGTTCAGGTCGGTTTCAGTTCAGCAAATTTACGGGTTCTATCAGGTCGGTTTTCGGATAAGTCAGGTCGGTTCTTCGGGTCGGGTCACCTTTTGCCAGCTCTAACCCTAACCACCACGACACACCCACGACACCATATATGACCACCATAACCACCACAAGACCACCACGACACACACAAGACACATACAACCACCACCACAACCCAACCAACCGGATCTGGAAAAAAAAAAAGATGAAGGAGAAGATGAGGGAGGCGCGCGGCAGCGGAGGAGAGAAGGAGGGAGGCGGGGATGCGTGAGGTAGGAGGGTGGCGTCGTTGGGGTGGTGTCGGTGGTGGTTGCAGTGGGCCGACACTTTTGGCGGTGGTGGGTGTTGGTGGTGGGTGTTTGTGTGTTGGGTATGGTGTTTGTGGAGGTGGTGTTGGGTGGGTGGAGGTTGGTGAGTGAGAGGAAATTAGAAGGAGGGATTTATTTGGATTTTGATTTATTTGGGTTTTGATTTATTTGGGTTTTTAGAGAGAGGAAGATAAATGATATTATGTGTGATGAGAGAGAAGTAGGTGGGTGGAAAAATGTTATATTATATATTGAATTAGTGTGGGGATTAGTGGTTAATTAGTAAAGATGAGAGAGAGTGGGAAATTAAGCCATTAATTACCTTTTGGGAGCACCAATCTCAGCCACCCATCCTCCTTCATCCAATGGTCCAAAATAGGACTCAAGGACTCTAGGGAATAGGGTGGACTCAATTGATCTTTGCTGCTATATAAAGATATATATATATATATATATTATATATATATAGAGAGAGAGAGAGAGAGAGAGAGAGAGAGAGAGAGAAGGAATCAAGTAAGTCCACCTCTAAATATTGAGTCCATAAGTCCTCATCCAAGCCCTTGAATCAAATGGATGAGGGGCTAGGATTAAAACAAAATGGATGGCCAAGATTGTGAGGCACACCCAATCCAATCCCCTTCAAACCCTAATACTTATACCTTTCCCTCACTCTTTTTTACTCATTTTCACATCCTCTCATTCTCTCTCTACAATTTTCTAAAAAAAACCAAAAAAATCAACTCACTCCTCCCATCGGCCACCACCACGACACCACCACCACTCCTTTCCGCCGCCTCCCTCACCCCCACCGCCACCTTCACTGCCGTCGCTGTCCTCCACCGTCATCCACCTCCTCCTCTTACCAGTCCTCCACTACCACCCCTTGTGCCGCCCTCCACTTTCCCACCACCAAAAACCTCTTTTGCCACCCTCATCTCTCTAACCCACCACCAAGAAACCCAATAAAAACTAGATCTGAAAAATCCAAAAAAACATTATCTCCCCCACTAAACCCCTGCCGCCATCCCTTCCGCCGTCTCTGCCGCCCCCTGACGCCGTCTCCTGTCGTCCCCGACCACCCTCTGCCGTCCCATGTCACCCCGTGCCGCCGTCCCTTGCCATCTTCTCGTGATGGTGCTGGTAATTGTGGTGGTGGTGGTGGGTCATGGTGGTGGTGTAATGTTATTTTTATTTAATTTTTTCTAGATCTACGTTTTCTTTTTTAGATTACTTTTCTTTTTTAGATTTTTTCAGTTATGATAATGGTGGTAATGATAGTCTAATTGATTATTTTTAACATTTCTAAGATTTTTTTTTAGATCTCCTTTTTTATTTTTCAAATTTCTGATATTTGCTGTTTTTTTTGTTGAAGCTTTTTTTTCCAAAATCTGTTTTCTTATGTTTTTTAGATTTTTAGATTTTTAAATTTTTTCAAAATTTCTTATGTTTTTTTAAAGAAAATTTTAGATCTTGTTTTTTTTTTAATGGGACTGAAGTTACACTATTAAGTACTGAAATTACACTATTAAGTACTGAAGTTACACTATTAAGGACTGGAGTTATAAGGCTTGAAGTTACACTTTTACGGCTTGAAGTTACACTTTTACGGCTTGAAGTTACACTTTTAAAGAGTCAAGTTATTCTATTAAAAATTGAAGTTTCAATAATAAGGACTAAAGTTACCTAAACTTGTGTTAAATTTACACGAATTCAAATTAAAATATTCAATCAAATTTAGTATAATATTACCCAAAAAATGACTAAAGTTATCTAAACGTGTATTAAAGTTACACAAATAAGGGTTGAAATTACAGTAAAAACTGAAGTTACACTCATAAAAATCGTAGAACTAGATAAATTGTAAAGTTACAAAAATTCAAATTTGTATAGTTGAAATTGCATTTTGGGTTAAAGTTACATAACTAAGGGTTGAAGTAATACTTGTAATAACTGAAGTTACCCTCATAAAAAATGATAAAATTACAAAAACTTGTCTTAAAATTACTTAAATTTAAATTTGTATAGTCGAAATCACACTTTGTGTTAAAGCTACACAAATAAGAGTTGAAGTTATACTCGTAATGACTGAAGTTACATTCATATAATGGCTAAAATCACATAAACTTGTCTTAAAGTTACATATATTCAAATTATATAGTTTAAATCATATTTTAGTTTGAAATTCACATATAAGGGTTGAAGTTACACTCGTAATGACTGAAGTTATATTCATAAAAGGCTAAAATCACATAAAATTGTGTTAAAATAACATAAATTTAAATTAATATAATCGATATTACACTTTAGTTTGAAATTACACAAATAATGATTGAAGTTACACTCGTAATGACTGAAGTTACACTCATAAAAGGCTGAAATTACAAAAACTTGTTTCAAAATGATATTGTTACAATATCAAGGTCATGTGTAGGTGGAATTCATTAAACCATACTCATCTTGTTCTAATCTTGTCCCTCCATCTTGTTCTCATCTTGTCCATTCATTTTTGTTCTAATCGTATCCCTTCATCTTGTTTTAATCTTGTCCCTCCATCTCCTCCATCCAAAGGCCAAGATGAGGACTCATGGACTCAAAAAAAATGGTGGACTCATAAGAACCTATCTCTACATATATATATATATATATATATATATATATATATATATATATATATAGGGGCGGGTTCCCGTGCGAACTTAAGTTCGTTGCGAACTGTACGAACTAACCCAGATACACGTGATATTACTACCGGATACACATGGTAATACTACTGGATACACATGTATCCAGTAGTAATACAATGTGTATCCAGTAGAAATACCAAATGTATCTAGGGTGGTATTATGTGTATCCACCGCTACCACCACCACCACCAACACCACCACTATCACTCCCACTACCACTATCGCTGCCATCACCGCCACCACCATCAAGCCAACCACCATCAAGCCAACCACTACGCGGAACTAACACAATACCCAAGCCCAATCGGCCAATCGCCGGCGATATTTACGACCCCATTAACAACGTCGACAACATTACCTGCCACCTCAGACAGAGCTGATGCTACCACCGCTCACCACCACTACATCACTCAACATTAGATCAACATCACCACTAATCTGCCTCCTCGCCACCCAACTCTTGCGACGACCACCACGCGCACAGCCGCCGTAATACCTTTACAAGACTACACGAGTGACTCTAACGACCACCACCGTCGCTTGAAATCACCACAGGGAACATTGACCACCCACAACAACAACAAATCGCCTCGACGTTGAGTTTGAAAGAGCAGTGGAACTCCCACGTTGCGCAAGGGTGAGGTAGGAACTCCGGCTAGGTCTGGAACTCCGGCGTCGACGATATGAAGTTATGAGGTAGGCTGGAAGAGAAAGGTGATGGTGGGACCATGCCACAATTGGGATAGTTGAGTAAGAAAGAGCAGTGCAGTGGAAATGTGGTAATAAGATAACGTGATTGATACGCGTGATCAGTAAATTGGGCTTTTTGACTTGGTTCGTAAGTTCGCACTGAACTATAAGTTCGCACAGGATCTATATTCTATATATATATATATATATATATATATATATATATATATATATATATATATATAAAGACGGGATTTACACCCTCAGACTTACTTACATGTTGACGAAATGAGATTAACTAAGTTAACGTTTAGCGATAGGTCGACTCGAATGTATGCAGAAAGTGCCCTCGTTAAAAGACTAGATTGATTGATTGATTGTGTAGCGGTCAAATTGGTCGGTCCATGCAAACGTGACGGGTAGCCAGAAGGATCTGAGCTTACGTGGTCGATTGATCAAGCACGTAGATGTCGAAAAGCTTAGAGCAAGGGTCTAGAATACAAAGAGAGAAGAGAAGGGGCAGAACAATCGCGTGCCTTAAAAGTGAGAACAAAGGTCTCCTTTTTTAGCAGAAAATATGAAGAGTTCTGGAACAATTCAAACTTATCTGAAATCAGAGAAAACAGGCTAAGGAAGAGGCGCGACAGGAATTGCGATCCTTTGAAGAGGCGCAGCACCTGCTGCGTCATTTCCCTAGAGTTTTCCTTCTGCGGAAGAAAGATTCTCATGTTTCTATTACTGAATTGTGGTTGATCTATACTTCCCCTTTTAAAGAGGTACGAGATATATTTTATCAAAAAGATAAAATTTTGAAAATATTAATAAAATATCCAGAATATTCCAAAGCATTCTGGCTCGGAGTTTTAAAACGGTTTCTAGAAAATGAAGCGGTTATAGACCCGGACTTCAAATGAACTCTAATGACTGTCAAAACGACCGTAACTGTGATACACGGATTCGCGATCCTTTCCAAGTCGTGGCGCGCGTGGAACCATGGACGGAGAAACAAGGGACAAGCGTAGAAATACGCATTTGTGGAGTCGCCACCAACTTTTGTGGGAAGTTGGAACCGTTCGAATACTTCATGTCATGTCAAGAATCAAAGTAATGACATGAACACTAAGTGAATTAAGAGTAGGGAAACTCTTATGTACTAGATATGTGGTCGATTATATGCATGCAATGCAACATCCAGAGTTTAATCCTAGCATGTGAATTAAGACTATGTCGGTGAACACGTAATTCAACAATCAATTAGGTCGAAATAGGATTTTAGAATTAATTGCATGTGAAAGGCAAAAAAATCATACAATACAATGATTAAATAAAGCTATGAAAGAATTATTATAATTTTAAAGTCTATCGACCATCAGGGAGGGTCGTTTAAAGTCCGTTAGACTACGTATAAAAGCTCGCCAGCCATAAGAAGGAGTCATAGCTAAGGCATCTTCTTATTTGGACTGAGGTGCGATGTGAGACACGCATGCCGTTGAGTGGGGTTATAAAACTGTTTGTTCTTGACTTAGATCCCTAATAATTCAATATTAGCGGGTTTTCGTCTTTAAATCGAATTTGGATTTTAGAGGTTAAATTCGTTTGTATAAAATCTCTGGATTCATTGTTGATACAAATTAGTGTAATTAATATGTTAAATCACTTCTACTCGAGTCATAGGTCAATAATCAATCGTAATTATACATAACAACATTAACTACTCGGTATTCTGACTTCACAGTCAGAATTCAACTAAAGAACAGACGCAACAAGTGATGCGCCTCTTCCAGAGGACGCAGTTGTTGCTACGCCTATTCTGGGTTGACTAATGTCCTTGAACTTCTATTTTCGCCTTGACGTAGCTTTAATTACGTAATTAATTAATCATTAGTCGTATTATCGCTCATAATCTATCTATTAGTTTTTCAAACCTTTTCCCTTTCTTCAAACCTCCGTTTCGAGTATATTTCTGACGTAGATCCTGTAATCCGTTGTAATCTCATTTAGTCGTTGTAATTGTATGATTTCTTTGCCTTTCGTATGTAATTCATTCTAAACTCCCAATTTCGACATAATTGAGTGCTAATTACATGTTCACCGACATAGACTAATTCACATGCTAGGATCAAAACGTTGGATGTTGCATTACATGCATACAATCGATAACATATCAAATACGAACGATTTCCCTAATCATTGGTAGAGGCCGCTATCGAGGCGGGCGAGATTAGGTGTTCGATTAAAAAGTTTCCTAATACGTACCCTCACCCATTACTCCAGATCTCTGTGAACATCCGTGTTCATTGGCATCCACGAGAGTCATTCTAGACATAGAATGCTAAGGATAACGAGTTCTTAGTGTTCATGTCATTATTTTGTCTCTTGACATGGCATAAAGTATTCGAACGGTTCCAATTTTCCATAAAAATTGGTGGCGACTCCACAAATGCGTATTTCTACACTTGTCCATCCAAGTGCGCCCCTCTGTGGTTTCCCGTGTACCACAGTTCGGCAAGGATCACCAATCAGTGTATCACAGAAAGACAAGCACATTGATGAGCAAAACTAACAAAAAGGAAGACATGATATTCAAACTAAAACTCAACTAATTAAGACAACTATGAAAGTAAAATAGGATTAAAACAAGGTAAAGAGAAGAAAATGATACCAACAAACAATAAAGGTGTGAACTTGAATTGAATAGAGGAAGAATTTCTTCAATCTCTTGATTACAACCCAATGATACTAGAGATCCAATGCTAATTAATACTAATTAATAAAGACTAAGACTTGATGAAGGAATGATTAGAGTTGCTAATTAATTGAGTAAGTAAGTAGAGATCTAATTTCTAGGGTTTTGTGCTAGTAGTAGTAATGTAATATAAGAGACAAAGGGAGGGGGTATTTATATGTTGGAGAATAAGAAGGCTAAAACTAGAAAGATGTTTGTTTTCGGTGAACAAGCCTCGGCCGGCCGGCCGCCGCTGGCTTACCTGGCTCGGAGTAGTCTGATCCAAGAAACATTATTTGGGTCATCAGGTGGGCACAGCCGGTGGGCCAGCTGCCGGTAGCCACACCGGCTGAGCACACCTTCCCCTTCTTCACTTTGTCTTCACTCATCTTGACTCCCCAGCCGGTTGGCCGGCTGCCGGTTGCCACACTGGCTGGGAGTCAACTGATAGCTTATGTTTTCTCTTCTTTCTTGGCTCAATATAAGGTGTCCCAGCCGGCTGGCCGGCTGGCGATGGCCTACCCGGCGGGGAGCATCTGCTTCAATTCTGCCTCTTTTCGCCTCAACTCAAGGGAGGGGGGCTCCCTGCCTGCCGCCCGGCTGCCTGCCTACAAGCTGGGAGTCCTCTTCTTAGCTCTCCTCCTTCACCTTTTCTATCTTTGTCCTAAAATCGCTTCGTTTGGTTCTGTTTTCTCATTTCCGTCCCAAATCCTACAAGGTGAAGTACAAAATGATAGAACGGGATTTTGGGAAACAAAATGCAAACAAGGGAACGCAAAACCGTGCAAAGATGGGTCAAAATGCAAAGATAAGAGGGGAGAAGTAAGACAAAATAAATGTTTATCAATCTTGTATGAAAAAATGAAGTTCTAATGAAGATGTGAGGAAAGCATGCGAGCCCAAGCCGCAACCCCTACCCCTAGGGGTCATAGCTCTTGAATTTAAATTGTAGAAATAATCCTTAGAATGTGTTCATCTTGTCCCCTATCTGGTTGGTGGCTCCTGACCTCATGGGGTCATGTGTATGCTGGTTTTGTTGGAGCCAGTGTCCTCCACAGTTAGTGCAATAACATAAATAAATCTCTGTAGGTTCACATGGTACACTTTGTATAATAATCAGTTGACTAACGTTTATCAATAACGGTTGGCTTGCTAGATAAGTTTGACGTTATTGTCATACAGATGGCGGTGATCAACTGGTCCCTAAAAGTCACACCTATAGGATGTGTTTGAGAGATATGATTATTTGAGAAAATGATCATATTGATGCCCTATTATATGACTAAAAGGTTAGTCAGTGTATTTGACTAAAAGGTTAGTCAATGTGATGATGAGACAATTATTTAATAATGATTAAATAAAGTTAGCTGAGACGAATTAACTGTAATTCGTAAATTGAATATAAAAGGTTATATTTAATTGTTGTATATAATGTAAGCTAATTAAACATAAACCGTTATAATTAATTGGAAAATTATAAATATACGGATATTTATAATTAATGATGTATTATAATGTCGGTCTTTGACTAATGACGATTATAATATATTACATTATATTAGAAGCTAAAATGACCGGAAAAAGTGTCCAGATACACTCGGGTTTTTCCGGTCAATGGGTAGTTATTTGAGGAGACTAAATCTCCTCATATATGAACTAAGTGCCGTGAGATCAAGGGGAACAAGAAAAAAGAAATTCTAACCTAATTCTATTCTCTCACTTGTGCCTCCATCACACACAACACACAAAACCTAAAAGTTAACTGTAACTTTTAATCATCTTTCTAGCAAAGGAGAAGGGCATATCTCGATCTATCTTGGGTGAGACAATTAGGAGGATATCTACTTTGATATCTGTTCTTAGGCCGATTTTTCTAAGGACCAAAGGTTTAATTCATTTTCTCTATATTTACATCGTTTTCATATTTATGACTCGCAATTCATATTATATAATTTTGTTATAATCCTAAATTTTAAGGGGATGTAAACTGTTATTTCCCACAAGTGGTATCAGAGCATTTGGCTACAAAATTATATTATATGTTTTTCATTTTTATGAAATATGAATTTGAGAAAAAAAATTTGATAAAACCGAAAAAAAAAATTTGTCACGGCTAAAATTTTTTTTGTTGCCGTGTGATATTTTTTTTTAGGGTTTTGTTTTTCCATTGTTGATTTATTGATATTGTTATTTTAAAAGGTTAAAATTCAATATAATAAATTTGTACTTGTTTTAATTTGATAAGGATTAGATTAAAAGAAGATGGAATTGTTTTGATTTTGTTGTTGCTATTGTTTTCGGCCTCATTGTTTTAAATTGATAATTTTGTATAATGATTCAATTTTAATGATGTTCAAAGCGATTGTGATTAAATGAATATAAGGGTAATCGATTTAATCATGATTTAGATGTTCATTTTAAAAGGTTAAATGAATAATCTAGTTTAAATCAATATTTAATAACGATTAGATATTGAATTTTGTACCGATCTAGCAATTTTGACAACACCGATTTTTTTTTCTGTCCGTGCTGCTGCTGTTTATTAAAAAAAAAAACAAAAAAAAATTTCCTGTTTTTTTTACCGTAGCAGCAGGTAAATTTTTTTTTAGTTTTAATGTTTCTTTTAAGGTTATTGATTAAACCGTGAGTTTATAAAAAAAAAAAAAAAAATTTTTTGGTACTGGTACTGTTCACGTGAACAGTGATCCGTAGAAAAAAAAATAATTTTGTTTGTTTTTTTTTTTTTGACATTATAAAGATAATGTTTGTTTGTTTGTTATTGTGAAAAGGTTCACAATAATGATACCCGATTATTTTTAAAAGGTTTAAAATAAAAATGGATTATAGGAGATTAAGATTGTTGTGGCCAATTAAGGAATTGTCACATAATTTTGATCGTTTTTATTGGTGGTTTGGATAATTAATCAACATAATTAATGAATTATGTATTGTAGTATTAATTTATATAGTTGATGCATTTTATTTTTGTCGGAAGAATGAATGAATGAATGGTTTGATTTACGTTTTTGCAATTGGTTGAAAAATGTAAATCCTAGTGTGGCCTTAGTTAATCATGTTTTCGTAATGATGGAAACATGGTTTGGATGTATTTATGAGATCTCGAATCTCCTTTTATTTCTTTTAATTATGTTTTTGGAATTAGAATGTAAATAGGTTTATTTTGTAATTTTGAAAATGTAATTTAAGAAGACTAAAGATGGAGATCGGATGCTCACTCCCGCTACATGGACCAAGATGAGACAAAGTCAAGCTTCTCGGGTCCATTAGGATGGATTCCAAACTTGTATTTACTGTTCATTTTGGTAGATAGGCCACACTAGGACCGTTGTAATAGTTTACGTATTTTTCATTTTTTGCTTTTCATTCACATGTTAAATAATTGCATCATATTCCGCCTAAACCAAACCACCTAAAATGCATGAAAAATGATTCATATAGTTTGAATTTTCATCATAGACATACAGATGTCACTCGTTCATAGGGCCATCACCTTAGTCTAAATCATTCACGAAATGCTAGAAATTTGTTCACTTAAAATGAATTAAATTTAAGATGATGGGATCTTCCTCTAAAATGAAAATTGAGATTAGTCTTTATAGGAAAAACTACTATGAACCCCTTCTTCGTCGGAAGTCATAATATGACCCCTTCTACGTTGGGTAAGTAGTGAGTGTTGACCTATTTTACCTCAACATTGTAGTCCGAGTAATATCTCGGGATTATAATGGACTAAAGATAGAATTTACAGAAATTTATCGACCGAGAATTCTAAAGGTAGAATTAGCCAAGAGGTTGGCTTATCAATTTACAGAAATTGAGTCTTGGGATCATTTATATAATTCTTGAGGGAGGTCAATTGTATAAATGCATGAGTCATCGCATTAAACAGTTTTTGCATTAAGACTTAATTTTAAAACGATGAAACTTATCATAATTTTTCTTCTTTTCACAGTTTCTTGAATCCGTTATATAAAGATATAACTGCAAAAATAACAAATGGCTGGACGTACAGACGACCCAATGCCAAGTGCTACACTCGCTCGCGAGTCCTGGCTAAAGATCTTTATGGACAACATGAATCAGTCCACGCGACTGAAGAATGATGGGTCAAACTTTGCGGACTGGGAGGCGGCATTACGGAATGCTGCCATTGCTGACGGTAAGCTCAAGTACTTGACTGAGCCACTACCGACTAACCCAGGCCCCAATGCAGGAGCCAATGCATCACTTGCTTATAGTGATTTCGTAATGGAGGCGGGTGCGTTAAAGAACGTACTCATCTTTTCAATGGAATCAAATTTGCAAAGGCGATTCATTGCCCAGGGTGCAAACAAGATTTTCACCACTCTCTCTAACGAGTTCTCGAAAGCTCCGAGGATCGTTAGCTATGAGTACACCTGTCGCTTCTTTGAAGCGAAACTCCAGAAGGGCCAAGCGGTTAGCCCACACATTCTTGCTATGATCGAGAATGTCGAGAAGCTGGAGGCTCTTGGTTGTAAAATCGATGAGACGATCATTATTGATCGACTGCTTCATTCACTTCATGATGGTTTTGCCCTTTTCAGGGCAAATTACTATATGAATGATATGAAGAAAAGTCTTCATCAGCTCCACTCACTTCTCGTACAGACCGAGAGTGATCTGAAATTGAGTGGGAGCGTGAAACAGGACGTTCTCATGATTAACAACAAGGGTAGGGGTAAGGGCAAGGCTCAAGCTGACCTAGCTGTAGGGAAGCAAAAGTTCAAAAAGCCAGGAAAGGTCAAGAGTGGGCCTGGTGAGACTAGCGGTAGCTCACAAGGCAAGACAAAGAGCAAAGATAACGTGGAGTGCCACCATTGCCACAAGTCTGGGCATTGGAGGCGGAACTGCCCCGTGTATGCTGAAGACGTAAAATCAGGCCGCGTCATTCCTGTTGGTACGTCATCTTTTATTCATATGATTGAGATTAACCATGCAAGTTTCGGAACTTGGGTACTAGATACTGGTTGTGGTTCTCATCTGTGTAATCATTTGCAGGGCCTAAGAAGCATCACAACTCTCGTAAAGGGTGATGTGGACCTGCGGGTGGGGAATGGAGCTAGAGTTGCTGCCGTTTCAGTGGGAACATATGTAATCCAACTCCCTAGTGGTTTTGAGTTATTGCTGAATAATTGTTACTATGTACCCAGTTTGTCGAAAATCATTATTTCAGTTTCCGTACTTGATAAGGACGGATTTTCGTTTGTAATAAAGGATAATAGCTGTATTTTCTCTTTAAACGATATGATTTATGGTAAAGCTGTTTCCATGAATGGAATATATGTTTTAGATCAAACCACAGATATAATGCATGTGAGTAATAAGAAAGCAAAGGTTGGTGACAAAGATCAAACCTATCTATGGCATTGCCGTATGGGACACATAAATGAAAAACGCGTGAAAAAGCTCATTGATAATGGGACTATCTCCCCATTTGACTATGAATCTTTTGGCACGTGTGAATCATGTCTCATAGGCAAAATGACTCGAATTTCCTTCAAAGGTGTTGGAATGCGCGCTGCTGACCTATTAGGACTCATACATACTGATGTGTGTGGACCTATGTCAATCAACGCTAGAGATGGCTATAGGTATTTTATCACTTGCACGGACGATTTGAGTAGATATGGTTATGTCTACTTAATGAAGCATAAAAGTGAGTCCTTTGACAAGTTCAAAGAATTCCAGAATAAGGTTGAAAACCAGCTGGATCGAAAGATTAAAGCACTACGTTCAGATCGTGGTGGCGAATATCTTCGAATGAGTTTGGATCACCACCTTAAAGACTGTGGTGTAAGTACTACAGTTAACTCACCCTGGAACACACCACAATTGAATGGTGTGTCCGCACGGAGACTCGAACTTGCTTGATATGGTTTTGATCCATGATTAGTCACAACACGGTTGGTGCCTACCATTAGGGGATATGCTCCTATTTCTGCTGCTCTAATACTTAACCGAAGTCCGTCCAAAGCTGTAGACAAGACTCCATAAGAATTATGGAAGGGAACGGTCCCTAACTTGTCCTTTATTCGGGTTTGGGGCTGCGAGGCTTATGTCAAGTGGAGACCTGACGATAAGCTCCGCCCACGATCGGTCAAGACATACTTTATTGGTTATCCAAAAGGGATGTTTGGTCATTACTTTTACTCGCCTACCGAACATCGAGTTTTTGCTGCGGCTAGTGCGACGTTCTTAGAGAAAGAATTTCTCGAGAATAGGACAAGTAATGGAACCTTCGATCTGTCGGAGATTCCAGAACCAACAACCGAGCTACCAATGGAGGAAACTGTTCCTTCATCATCGGTTGCGGTAAATATTCCTGAGGAACCTAGAAGGTCGGGTAGAGTCTCCATTCCTCCAGACTGATACATTGGTATGGTCGAGGAGAATGGGAGAGATGACGTTTTACTCCTAGAGAGTAACGAACCCGCTACCTATAAAGGTGCCATGACCTGTTCCGACTCTAAGCTATGGCTTGAAGCCATGCAATCCGAGATGGACTCTATGTATGAGAATAACGTATGGGATCTGGTTGACTTACCTGATAAGGTTCAGCCTCTTCAGTGCAAATGGCTTTATAAAATAAAGCATTCTGTAGAAGGACAACCAGATACATACAAGGCACGACTAGTGGCAAAGGGTTTCACTCAAGTGCAAGGATTGCACTATGATGAAATTTTTGCACCCGTGTTATGCTGCGTTCCATCGGATAATCTTAGCTTGCCGCCTTTTCATGACTATGAAATTTTGGGCAATGGATGTGAAAACCGCCTTCTTAAACGTTTATTTGGAGAGGAGTGTGTTACATGGTACAAACCCGAAGGTTTCATTGATCCTAACAATCCAAGAAGGTATGCAAGCTTAAGCGTTCCCTTTATGGATTAGCCAAGCTTCTCGGAGTTGGGATCAATCGTTTCGACCAGTGATAAAAGAGAATGGATTTACTTACTCGAATCGTCGGAGGAACCATGCTTATATATCAAGTCGAGTGGGAGCAAAATTGTCTTCCTAATATTGTATGTCGATGACATACTCTTGATTGGGAATGACATACCTCTCTTAACTTCGGTAAAAGTTTGGTTAAAGAACCATTTCCATATGAAAGATCTGGGCAAGGCACAAAGAATTTTGGGGATCCGTATCTACAGAGATAGATCACGACGGATGTTATCCCTCAGTCAGGAGTCTTATATAGATAAGATTCTTTAGAGGTTCAGCATGACCAACTCCAAGAAGGGGAACCTTCCAATGGTCTCTGGGATGCATTTGAGTAAAGCTCAGGCACCAAAGACATCGGAAGAGGTCGAGCGCATGAGTCGGATTCCTTATGCATCAGCTATAAGATCGATCATGTATGCCATGATATGCACACGTCCAGACGTGGCATATGCATTGAGTATGACGAGTCGTTACCAAGGCCATCCAGGTGAAACACACTGGATAGCTGTTAAGAATATCCTTAAGTACCTACGGAGGACTAAGGATTGGGTATTGACTTATGGAGGTGACACTGAGCTATGCGCAATCGGTTACGCAGATGCTAGCTTCCAAACGGATCGAGATGACTCGAAATCTCAGTCTGGATTCTTTTTACTCTTAATGGCGCTGCGGTCAGCGAAAAGCTCCAAACAAAAGTGGGTTATAGCCCGATTCTAAAAACGACTGAGTACCTATACTATGGCCGCTCATAGGGCTTCGAAGGAAGCTAGATGGATTGCTTCAGTTCTTACAGGGATTAACTGTAGTTCCTAGTTCGGATGACCCGATTACCATCTATTCTGATAATAGTGGTGCCATCTTCCAGGCTAGGAGCCTAAGTCCAGCAACAAGTCTAGGCATGTACAACGGAAGGCTCACATGATCCGAGATTACGTGGAGCAAAGGGAGATAGTGATAGACAAGATTGCTACGGATGATAACGTTGCAGATCCTCTCACTAAACCGTTAAGATATGATAAGCATGAAGGGCACGTCATTTCCATGGGAATTAAGCGTGTTCCTGAGTTGTATTAGTTGTTTTATATGGATTAGACACCTTTATCTTTTTCATAAAACTATCTATGAAATCATCGTTTTGTTATATATTTTGTTTTTCATGTGGGTTGTACTAACAACATTGAACACCACAAAGTGAACTGAATTACATTATATTTTGTTTTGGGTCCGTAATTGCCTACATGAGCTGATAACTCTGGCAATTATTTTGTGACGTCGATTGTGGTGGGTTCAACGAGCCATAAGTCAAACTGTTGACTGATCGATCACAGATGCGGTTTATAATGATACTGCGCAGGACATTTTGTGACGACGTTATGGAGTCCTAAATGTTTCGGAACATTAGGTGCCAGGTCGTGGATAGGACATCCATAGTGTTCCTAGAGTCGATTCTTTTGACTATCGACTGTCTCTTGAGATAAAGGCAGTTTTTTGGGTGACTTTGGTTTCTTTCTCATGGTCGACCGTAACAGGAGGCTGAGTAGATTTTCACTGGGTCATTTCATACTGCGCTTGTATCTGCAAGATTCGAGTTGAAGAAAATATCCAACCTTTATCAGGATATGATATTTCTCAGGGCCACTCGAGGAGCTGTAACTGAAATGCATGGCCATGCTCGAATGAAGATTCGTTTATCAGTTAAGTTACTCTCTAGTCGGGGAAACCACTTTTGATACTGATCACTTGTAAACTACGACCTTTGTGAATACGGACTTTGCAAATTGGTTTACATTGAGTGGGAGAAATTTATTATGGATATGAGAATCGGTTATCGCACATACACTTGTACGGACAAGTGGGAGATTGTTGGAGCCAGTGTCCTCCACAGTTAGTGCAATAACATAAATAAATCTCTGTAGGTTCATAGGGTATACTTTGTATTGTAATCAGTTAATTAACGTTTATCGATAACAGTTGGCTTGCTAGATAAGTTTGACGTTATTGTCATACAGATGGCGGTGATCAACTGGTCCCTAAAAGTCACACCTAAAGGATGTGATTGAGAGATGTGATTATTTGAGAAAATAATCATATTGATGCCTTATTAAATGACTAAAAGGTTAGTCGGTGTTTCTGACTAAAAGGTTAGTCAATGTGATGATGATATAATTATTTAATAACGATTAAATAATGTTAGCTAAGACGAATTAACTGTAATTCGTAATTAAATATAAAATGTTATATTTAGTTGTAGTATATAATGTGAGCTTAAACGAATTAAAATGTTAATTCGTAATTAAACATAAACCGTTATATTTAATTAGCAGGATTATAAATATACCGATATTTATAATTGAAGTATATATTATACGATTGTCATAATAATTGTTATGTTAATATATCCACTGCAAAATGTTGTAATGGACCTTATTAATGTATGACAACATATTAGACAAATATAATATGTATAACATTATATTAAATGGAAGCGAATATAACCGAAAAAAGAGTCCAGATTCACTCTAGAATTTTCGGTCAATGGGTAGTTATTTTGAGAAGAAAAATATCCTCATAATACTACCATGTGTGCCGTGAAATACAAAGGGAAGAGAAAAGTATTCTAATCCTAATTTCATTTCTCACAAGTGCCTCCCATCATACAAAAACACAAAAACTAAAAGTTAACAGTAACTTTTGATTCTTTTCTAGCAAATACAAGGGCATTTCTCGATCAATCTTGGGTGAGACAATTAGGAGGATATCTACTTTGATATCTTTTCTTAGGCCGAATTTGCGAGAACTAAAGGTTATTCCTAATCCTTTTGATTTTATGCAATTTTGTTTATGACCCGTTAATCATATAAATCGTAATTTCATTATAATCCTGTAAGATTAAAGGGATGTATACAGATATATTCCCACAGAAATTGTTGGAGTAGGTGTCCTCCACAATAGTGTGCCACATAATAAATCTCATTAACGAATATAATTGGGATATTTATTGACTATATATATATGATTAGTCAGTTGATTAACGTAAATCAATAACGGTTGGCTGACTAGAGTTTGACGTTATTGTTGTTTGACGGCGGTGATCAACTGATCCCATTCGGTCACACCTATAGGATGAAATCAAAATAGTAACTAATTATTTGTATATGATACAGTTAATTAGTCCATTACATATATTTGATATGTACGAAAGTTAATTGTTAGAAATTGAGTTATGAACTCAAATTCGATTAAGTTTATTTTTCAATTATTCGATAATTGACTAATAAATTTATATCTTATTTTAATATGATTAAATAAGATCTAACTTAGTAATTAATCGTTAAATTACTAAATTAGTTGAGGTTTTGAGATAGAAGTAATTAGTTAATTATATTTACAAGGAGTTGTAAAATAAATTAACTAAGCATTGTTGGACCTATTATATATTAATATAATGGTAAAATATTACTTAAAATGTTAAGTACATATTATTTATTTATTTGTGTCATATAATTGTTATATGATCAAATTAACACTTAATTATATAAGATAATTGAGCATATGATTAATAAGTATTTGTGGGACAAATATCAAAAATCAAAATAGACCAAATAAGGCCTCACGTAGCCGGTCAAGTAAGTAGTAGTGAGGTGATGATGGTTGCTTTTGTTCATGCTCACAAGTCACATGTGATTATGACATGAATAGTAACATAAAATCATTTCATTCAACACTACCTTCTACCACTTTGCATGTGAATTAAAATAAGAAAAATTAGTCTCTTGTGAAGGGCTCATGACCGGCCATATTGCCTATAAAAGGGCAATATGGTTGTTCATTTTATTTGTTCATTCTTGCTTATTTTCTCATACATCTCTCAAAACTCTTCTTCTCACTAAACTCTCATAATAATAATATTTACTAAGTATTACTGGTGTAGTAATATATACTAATATTGGAAGGATTATATATATTTTATTATCTAGTTAATAATAAGAATAGATTATTTGGTATCATCTTGGTGCAGCTTGAAGGAGGTCTTCTATTTTGGAGATTGTTCTTGTTCATCCATATTTTTAGCTCAAGAACAACAAGAATGAGTTCTTGTTGTGCCCATTTAATTTCCATTTCAATGTGAGGAAATTTCTTCTTTTATTTAAATGTCATTATATTTGCATGCATGTTACATAGATCATTAAATACTAAATTAACAAGTAATTTAGTAACTAGTTAGAGGAGTCTAATTAAGGTCTATGGACTTTCAGAATGAATGTGGACGGAGTGTAGGTTGCAGGGAAGAGCTCGTGTTGGTTTGGAAATGATATTGTGGTAATATTGTTTATGTTTTTGTGAGAATATGGTGATTTGTTTAGAGGGGTTTTTTTTAAGGCGATTATTGTGTTTTTCTTGGGGGTTAAGGCAGTTATATTACGGTAAGAGTTTAGAGGCTTGAGTGGATGAAATGGGTTGACACAAAACAAATTTGGTACTCTGTTTTGTGCACGCAAAACAGAGCACGAGGATGGGAGTGTTGTGGGTCGGTTTGAGTGGTTTCGAGAATGGAAATGGGTCGCGGGTTAGAGCTACGTGATAGGTCATGATGGGGGATAGGTGAAAGTGGTTGGGTTGGGGTTGAATGGTAGCCGATGTGGGTCGATATAAGGATTGGAAATAGGGGCGCGAGGGTTGTCGATAGGCTGGGTTTTTGGGGATGTTTTGGGCTCAAATAATGAGGGGTGGTGAGTGTGTTTAAGAGGATTCAGACCAAGGATCACAAGGGAGGAAAATGGGTC
Source organism: Heliosperma pusillum (assembly GCA_022085475.1). Taxonomy (NCBI): domain Eukaryota; kingdom Viridiplantae; phylum Streptophyta; class Magnoliopsida; order Caryophyllales; family Caryophyllaceae; genus Heliosperma; species Heliosperma pusillum. Next base: position 10,015 of record JAIUZE010045930.1, on the reverse strand, counting down.
GAAATCACATTGAACATGGGGCCCAAATCGAGCTAAAAATATCGTCCAAAATCGAGCTAAAACTCGTTTTAAAACTTCATTTAAAATCGCTTTTAAAAAACATCATTTAAAAGAAATGTGACACAATAAATGATCATTACGTAAAATCGAGTTAAAAAAGTCGGGTTTAATAAAATGTTGTTAATTAAACCAAATTTTTTATTTAATTTCATTTCAAAATTCTCTTAAAACGAAACATGGAACGTGTTTCTCGAATAAAGTAAACAACTTGGATTTAAATTAAATAAAAACAAATTCTCAAAATTAATTATATAAAAGAATATTTTCAAATAGGACTTTCTTTTAAATTAATTGGGACCATTAAATCTTCATTTATTTCGTAAACGAACTCCGATAATTGACGGTGTTAGGACAATATTACATTTTGTCCTATTGTAGATACCTGTATGCGTCGATACTGGCATTTATAAAAATCCCGCCAAACACCCGATGATGATAGGACGACATGTATTTCTCGTTTGAGATCTTCATTATTTGTGGTCCGTTTTACGATATGGAATGGGCGTCGTCGTTATATTTTAAATGAATTTTAAAATTGGTTTCCTTCTCAAATAAATTCATTTTAAAAATTGAGTTTTCATTTATTTTATTGAAAATATAATAAATGTTTGTTTAAACCCGACTTGAAAAGTCAACTTTGAATTCTTCCATTTTACCGTCCCCTTTTGTTTTAAACGATGTTTTAAAACAAGTTTATAAAATCCATTTTACGACGATCTTTTGAGCTTGTTTTAAAGTCGCTTTGGGCCCGATTTTGGATGAGAGTTCAACGCATCCTCACCCCCTCTTTGTCTAGTGTTCAAGCCCCCTAACCAACACTCCTTAACTTCAATTTTTGAGTCATATTGTGGTGTTCCAGGTGGAGTTAACTGTAGTACTACACCACAGTCTTTAAGGTGTTGATCAAACTCATTCGAAAGATATTCGCCACCACGATCTGATCAAACTCATTCGAAGTTCGTTTTGGGTCATATTGTGAGTTCTAAAGGTTTAGAAGTAGACAAAGCTAAAATAGATGTTATAAGTTCACTGCCATACCCGACTTGTGTGCGTGAGGTTAGATCTTTCTTGGGTCACGCAGGATTTTATAGACGTTTCATTAAAGATTTTTCTAAAATTTCATCCCCGCTATGCTCTTTGCTAGCTAAAGATGTTAACTTTGTGTTTGATGATGCGTGTAAAGTGGCGTTTGACATTCTAAAAGACAAACTCACCTCTGCCCCTGTTATGCGCCCACCTGATTGGAACTTGCCTTTTGAAATTATGTGTGACGCTAGTGATAAGGCAGTAGGAGCAGTCCTTGGCCAGAAAGTTGATAAAGAGTCGTATGTGATCCAATATGCTTCAAAATCGCTAGACCCTGCCCAATGTAACTACACAGTAACTGAGAAAGAAATGTATGCTGTGATATTTGCCTTAGAAAAGTTTCGGCCATATTTACTGGGAACTCATGTAGTAGTATATTCTGATCACTCTGCATTGAAATATCTTTTGAACAAGAAAGAGTCTAAACCTAGATTATTACGTTGGATGTTATTATTACAAGAATTTGATTTGGAAATTAAGGATAAAAAAGGTGCCGAAAATTATGTTGCTGATCACCTAAGTAGAATTGTTCAAGATAAAGAAACAGTAACCTTACCTAATTTATTTCCCGATGAACACTTGTATGCATTAAATGGTACACCACCTTGGTATGCTGATATCGTGAATTATCTAGTGTTAAAAGAGTTTCCCAAAGAACTGTCTAGGGCTAAAAAAGATAAAATCAAACATGATGCAAGACAGTATATCTGGGATGAGCCTTATTTATTTAAAATTTGCTCTGATGATATTGTGAGAAAGTGTGTGCCTGACAACGAAATTAAATCGATTCTTGAATTTTGTCATTCATTTGAGTCTGGTGGTCATTTTGGTCCTAAAAGAACTGCTCATAAGGTTTTGGAATGTGGATTTTACTGGCCTAATTTACATAAGAATGCTTATTTATTTGTGAAATCATGTGATAAATGTCAAAGAACCGGTAATATATCTAGGAGAGACCAAATGCCGCTCAGTTCTATATATGTACATAATATATTTGATGTTTGGGGAATTGATTTCATGGGGCCATTTCCATCTTCTTTTGGTAACACTTATATTTTGTTAGCCGTAGACTATGTTTCTAAATGGGTGGAAGCAAAATCTACTAGGACTAATGACTCTAAAGTGGTGGTTGACTTTGTTAAGGATCAAATTTTTAATAGGTTTGGTGTTCCTAGAGCTATAATTAGTGATAGAGGTAATCATTTTTGTAATCGCATTATTGAGGCTTTGTTTAGAAAGTACCATGTTACTCATAAGGTTTCAACTGCTTATCACCCGCAAACTAATGGACAAGCTGAGATTTCCAATAGAGAGATAAAGTCTATTTTAGAGAAAGTTGTGAATCCTAATAGAAAAGATTGGAGTATACGTTTAGGTGATGCATTATGGGCGTATAGGACTGCTTATAAAACTCCAATAGGAATGTCTCCATACCGATTGTTATTCGGGAAATCCTGTCACCTTCCAGTAGAGTTAGAACATAAAGCGTTTTGGGCTATTAGGAAATGTCACATGGATTATGAAAAGTCGACGGCTTTTAGAAAATTGGAAATTCAGGAGTTAGAGGAAATAAGAAATGATGCCTATGAGAATTCTGTGATTTACAAAGAGAAAACAAAGAACTATCATGATAAGATGTTATCTAGAAAGAGTTTTTCTATTGGAGACAAAGTATTACTTTATAACTCGAGGTTAAGGCTTTTTCCTGGCAAATTAAAATCAAGGTGGAATGGACCCTTTGAGGTTATTAAGGTATATGAGCATGGTGCGGTCGATATTAAATGTTGTAAATCTGGGAACGAATTCAAAGTGAACGGTCATAGGCTTAAACCATATTATGTGGGATTCGAAGCCAAATGGATTGATATCATTGATTTGGATGACCCGGTTTATGAAAGTTGAGCATTGACATAATGTCGAGCCACGACATTAAATAAGGCGCTTCTTGGGAGGCAACCCCAGCTTAAATTTTTATTGTTTTCTTGTGTGTTAATTTTTTTTTTTTATATGCGTTATTTATTACTTATCTGAGTCGGCTTAAGTGCCTCTCTGAGTTTCGCAACCTTTGTAGGGGGATGTTAATAGTGTCGGTTGCACAAAAAAAAATAGGACTATTAAATAATAGAAGATTAGCTGTTGAATGTATGGGTATTATGCTTCCTGTCTACTTCATGTGTCTTGGTCGAGTTCAATTTTACAGGGAATGGGACAGACATGACTATGGGAATGCTACTGGTTGATAATGCGGTACAAAAGACACTGCTGCCTCGTCGGAGGTTTCGGTTCGCCGTCAGATAGCTCTACTTGGAGGCTAGGAGAATAATTACAGGGCACCTTCCGTCACAGTCTAGGCTACTGGTTACTTGTGTCCCTTGGCTGATCTTCCACGAGATTTGGCAGGTTGCTTGAGTAAGGCAGCATGACCATACGCCACATTAATCCGCTAAGTGCTTCATTCCCTTTTGTTTTTATTATATGCTAATTTGTTAATCTCGTTGTCTATTTTTGACATCGAGGACGATGTCGAGTTTTAGTGTGGGGGAGGCAAGCTAAATTCATAAAAAATGGGTAAAAATTGAAATTTTTGCTGTGAATAGCTATGGTTTTATGTGATTTCTGGTTGGACATTGTTGTTGATGGTAAACATTTAGTCAGGCATGGCAGGTGAATGATATTGGCAGTAGTACTATCAAATTCGTTGTGTGCATACTATTGAACTTGGCTTAAATATATGGTACATGGAATACTTGTTTATGTGGTATAATGCCCCTGCCTCATGAAAAATTGGGTAACTAATGACTGACATGCGTAAAATGTAGTATTGGTTTAAAATTGAGTTAAAAAGTGACAACCTCTGTGCTTATCAGACTGACTAGACTAGGGAGTCGACGACGAACTCTAATCTAACAACTTTTCAAAAATGCTAACTTAAAAATTAATTTTCACTAATATCTATAAAGTAATAAAAAGTTGAAGTCGTGTATATGTGAGTTTTTCCTCTTGTTTGAACTTGGATTAATTAATTATGGGACATACATATTTAAGTCTCCTTTAAATTAGAATTATAAAGCACTTTATTTGGCTACCTTTATTACACTCTCGTTGACTCTAGTGTGTGGGTGTAAGCCGGTCTTTTAGCTAATTTACTTTCATAGGTGACTCCTAATCAGGGCTTCAGGGAGATTATTTGACCTCATTTAAACAAAAAAATTCTATCCGGTGGCTCGAGTAATTAGATCCTTAGGGGAACCCAGTCATTGTACTGGGAGAATGCCTAATGACTTGTCCGGATGGACGGGATCCATTGGTCGAAAACTCGCTACAAGGGTCACTGGATAGACGGTTACGAAAGTTGAAAGTTGGAGGATGTTTGAAAAAATGATATGAAAAAGAAAAAAGAAAAGAAAAAAAGGAAAACAGAAAGAACAAACAGAGAAAAAAATGAAGTTGAAAAAAAACGAAGTGAATGATGTGGTTCTGGTGGTGAGTTTATTGAGGGACGGATACACTTGAATGTTCGGGAGAACGATCCTCATACTAAATGTATAGAAAGTAAATTTTTCATTACGATCTTAAATTGCTGAAACCCTCATCTACGAGTCAATACACTTCCACACGCGCACAAAGGTAGTTGGACCGAGTGTCTTGCTAATGCATTTATTTGTAATTGTAATTTAGAAGAGGTTTAAAATACTTATGTTGGTTAATTATTTAGTTGTATAGTTTGAAGTGGAGGGAAAGTTTGGTATACGTTACTTCCTAATTTAATTAAAAATGATTTCCGTTAACTTTACTAATTTAAACAAAGTGATTTCTAAAAATGTTTTAGTTTGTCGTCGATAAACTTGTTTGGTTATTCTAAAATCATTGAAGTTTTTAATTTGTCTTTGGCTCAAGTTTTGTCATTGTCGAGGACGACAATAGTCTAAGTGTGGGGGAATTTGATAAGTCGATAATTATACGTATTTTTACCCTCTTAATATTCTATTTTTTTAATGTCGTCTTTCGTATTTTAAAGCTAATGTTATAATTATTTTGTGTTTTGAGCTTTTAATCCGTCTTATATTATTGTGAGCTAATTTAGACTTTTAATATGTATTTTGATCATTTAGTTACTACCCGTTCAAATTGAGTTCGGATTTCTACTAAAGTCATATTATGAATGCAGGACGGTCCAATATCGTATTCACTTGGTCATAGTCGAAATAAAAGTAAGCAGGCAAGCAAGTACGTACGTAAAAACTTTATTAAACAAAAGAGGATATAGAGCCTCGTGATATAATAGATAAAAGGTAAGACTTCATTAACCATATAGACGGCAGAGGAGAGAAGAAGACGAGACAAAAGAGGACTCTAGAAGGAAAGGCAGAGAGGGAGCAACGGCGACAGAAGAGCAGACGGATACGGACCCTCACTCCGTTTCCGACCCGTTTTTCCTCCGATTTTCCATGAGATTTCTCAATCTTTCCTCTATTTTTATTGTTTTTATCATTAGTATGAACTAATTTAATTATAGGGACATGTAATTAGCTATTTGATATTGTGGGTTTATGAGATTGGATTATTGTTTGGATGATTACTTAGTTGATTGGATATTTATTCAAGATTCGTAATTTGACTCTATGATTCATGTTAATTTATTTAGTCTGATCATCTATATTATTTTTGTGAGTCTATTGTTGAATTGAGAGTAGTGTTAATCGAGTTGCAGTTTTCTGGTTCGGTTTCCTTTACTTGAATCTTGTTTGATAATTGAAGTGTATGAGGTTGCAGTTTTCTGGTCTTATCTAATTCAATTGATTGGTGCTCTTAATGCGATTGAGTTTGTCAGGTCGATACATGTTTTCATGGTTGAGTTGACGTAATTTGACTAGGATTAAATTTACGTGTTTTCACGGGATTTAACGAGTAAGAAAGATAAAAGTAGTAGTTTGCTTGTTTCCAAGGGACTAACTAGTTAACCAGTCTATTCGAGACTAAAGTGAGTCGATGATTTTACCCCGCTATCTATAGAAAATTACATGTTTCCTATTAATTCGTCATTCATAGTCTATCACTTATAAGATTCGCTACTTTAATTTGTTACTTAGCTTAGCTACTTTTAGTTCAAAACAACCTAAACCAACCCCCCCATTATATATTACAGTTATATGTATATTATATTTAGTTAATCTAAGATAGTAACTTCAGTCCTTGTGGGTTCGACCCTTGCTTACACTATCTATTTGGTAGAATTAGCGAGTGAATATAAATTTAATTTTGATTGCGGAAACGACACGCATCAAATTTTGGCGCCGTTGCCGGGGATTGATTTCCTTATTATCTTAGATTATATAATAATTCGTTTAGTTAGGTTAGTTATTTATTTATTTTTATTTTTTATATATTTGTTAATTTTGTTAATAGGTACTTCTTTGACTTCTGGACATGGCTGGAGCTGCTGAAAAGAGCTTGAGGGAGCATTTATTTTCTTGTGGGGCGACGCCGTCGAGTATTATTTTTCCCCCTTTGGAGAAACCATTTAAGCTAAACTCAGGTTTTATCGAACTTCTCCCCAAATTCTTTGGTAATTCAAATGAAGATGCTCAAAAACATATACAAAATTTTTATTTTACCTGCTCTACTTATTCTTTAGATGGTATTGATGATGATATAATTAAATTTCGAACATTCCCGTTTACTTTGCATGACTTAGCTAAGGATTGGTTGTTTTATCTTCCTGCTGGTTCTATTAATTCTTGGGAGTGTTTGCGAAAAGCTTTTCTTGAAAAATATCAACCACCTAGTATAACTAGAGCAATAAGAAAACAAATTACTTCTATTGAGCAGAATGAAAATGAATCTCTAAATGAATATTGGGATAGATTTAACCGACTTTGTATTTCTTGCCCCCAACACCAACTTAGTGAAAATATTTTAATTGAATATTTTTATGATGGTTTGCTGGATGATCAAAAGAGATTGATAGACATTGCTAGTGGTGGTTCATTGATTGATAAAACTCCAACTGAGGCTAGGAAATTAATTTCAAACATGGCCATTAGCACCCAAGAATATGGAGTAAAGGATGAATCTGTGGTAAAAATGCAAAAACAGTTAAAAGACCAAGCTGAACAAATTAAAGAATTGAAAAATGTCATGAATAACCAACATCAATCTTTGGAAAACATGGTAAAACAACTAGTAACTCAAATAGGACATGTTCACGCAAACGATATTAATCGCCAAGAACGAACAGAAACTCACCTCCACCAGCTTGATAATCAGATGAAACTTATGTTTACTACTCCTCAGAATAGCTTAGTGGTACATAATTTAGAGAAAAACGAATCTCCTATCATTGGTGAAACTAAAGCTATTACTTTGAGAAATGGTAAAGAACTTCATAATATAATTCAAACAGAGAAGGAGCTTGAGGTTAGTCATGAAGTTGATAATAATAATGATTTGCATATAAATAATGAAAATGGTATTAAAGTTCAAGAAAAAGTAGAGGAAGAGGAAAAAGAAAAGACGTTAACTAAACCTTTCCCTTCCCCTTCCCCTGATAAAAATGTTAGACCTGCCATTCCATTTCCATCTAGATTTGTTCAATCCAAGAAAAATGATCAAAATAATGAAATTTTAGAGATATTTAAAAAGGTAGAAATTAATATTCCACTCTTAGATGCTATTAAACAGATGCCTAAATATGCTAAGTTCTTAAAAGAGTTGTGCACCAATAAAAGAAAAATAAAGAGTGGTGAGAAAGTCTTAATGGGAGAGAACGTATCTGCAATTATTCAAAATAAAATACCTCCTAAATATAAGGACCCTGGCATGTTTAGTATATCTTGTAAAATAGGAAACTTTAAACTTAATAAATGTATGCTTGACTTAGGAGCTTCTATTAGTGTGATGCCTAAATCCATCTACCAGTCCCTTAAGTTAGAACCTATGTCTCAAACTGATGTAGTGATTCAGTTGGCTGACAGATCACATGCCTACCCTGTAGGTGTCTTAGAGGATGTTTTAGTTCAAGTTGACGAATTAGTGTTTCCCGTTGATTTTTATGTGCTTGATATGAGTAATTCGTACGACTCTACAAAGGTGCCACTTTTATTAGGGAGACCATTTCTTAAAACAGCTAGAACTAAAATTGATGTATATGAGGGTACTATTTCTTTTGAATTTGATGGTGAATTGATCAAACTGAATATATATGATGCCATGAAATATCCTAGTGATACAATGAATGTGAACTCGATAGAGATTAATGATATAAATGACACAATTGAACACGAAAGAATTGATAAATTAAATGAGTGTGACTTATTTGATGATGATGTGGATTTATGTCCTATGTTGTCTTCGAATGAAAAGGTTGAGTCTTTTTATGCAAATCCAGCAATTAATTCTTTTGAATGTGTTTCAAGTCTTGAATTACCGAAAAACACTCCCAAATTAATTCCTTCGGTCAAATGTGCCCCTACACTAGAATTAAAACCCTTACCTAGTAATTTAAAATATGCTTTCTTAGGTGAACATGATACTTTACCTATCATTATTTCTAGTTCACTGTCTGGGTCACAAGAGTTTAAATTGTTAGAGGTCCTTAAAGAATATAAAGAGGCCATAGGATGGACTTTAGCTGACATAAAAGGCCTTAGTCCCACCCTTTGTATGCATAGAATATTCTTAGAGAAAGACACTAAACCTTCTAGAGAACCCCAACGTAGATTAAATCCCTCCATGTTAGAAGTCGTTAAAAAGGAAATGGTAAAATGGAGGGATGCTGGAGTCATTTACCCTATTTCTGATTCCGAGTGGGTTAGCCCTATTCACGTAGTCCCAAAGAAATCAGGTATAACTGTAGTGGAAAATGATAAGGGTGAACTCGTACCTACAAGAGTGTCTAATGGGTGGAGGGTTTGTATAGACTATAGAAAACTCAATAAAACCACTAGAAAAGACCATTTCCCCTTACCTTTTATTGATCAAATGCTAGAAAAACTTGCCGGAAAGTCATTTTTCTGTTTTTTAGATGGGTATTCAGGTTATACCCAAGTACCCATAGCACCCGAAGATCAAGAGAAAACCACTTTCACGGGTCCCTTTGGTACTTTTGCCTTTAGAAGAATGCCCTTTGGCCTTTGCAATGCACCTGGAACCTTTCAGAGGTGTATGATGAGCATATTCTCGGACTTAATTGATAATTGTTTGGAAGTATTTATGGATGACTTTACTGTTTTTGGTGATTCCTTTGACTTGTGTCTTCATAATTTGTCACTTGTGCTGAAAAGATGCGTTGAGACGAACCTCGTTTTCAACTTTGAAAAGTGTCATTTTATGGTTGTACAAGGTGTCGTTTTGGGTCATATTGTGAGTTCTAAAGGTTTAGAAGTAGACAAATCTAAAATAGATGTTATAAGTTCTCTGCCATACCCGACTTGTGTGCGTGAGGTTAGATCTTTCTTGGGTCACGCAGGATTTTATAGACGTTTCATTAAAGATTTTTCAAAAATTTCATCCCCGCTATGCTCTTTGCTAGCTAAAGATGTTAACTTTGTGTTTGATGATGCGTGTAAAGTGGCGTTTGACATTCTAAAAGACAAACTCACCTCTGCCCCTGTTATGCGCCCACCTGATTGGAACTTGCCTTTTGAAATTATGTGTGACGCTAGTGATAAGGCAGTAGGAGCCGTCCTTGGCCAGAAAGTTGATAAAGAGTCGTATGTGATCCAATATGCTTCAAAATCGCTAGACCCTGCCCAATGTAACTACACAGTAACTGAGAAAGAAATGTATGGTGTGATATTTGCCTTAGAAAAGTTTCGGCCATATTTACTGGGAACTCATGTAGTAGTATATTCTGATCACTCTGCATTGA
>JAIUZE010045928.1:0-48637 GCA_022085475.1 Heliosperma pusillum | reverse complement strand
GTATTGATTGGTGATTGGTTAAATTAGCAAGTAGCGGTTTATGGGTGATTGTTTTTGGTTGAGGTTGTTTTGTATTGCCCCTTTATTTGACCCTTGTTCAACCCTTAGAGGCTATCAATGGGAGTTGGGCCAACTTAGGGGGCTACTTAGGCTATCGATGGGAGTCGGGCTTACGGTAGTGGACTTGGGTAAGTTTAGGGATCGACTCTAGGTGGGTTATTCGCGGGAGCGAGACCCCTTAGAAGAGACTCCACCTTTGGCTAGGGGATTTCATCCGCGGGAGTGGGAAAGACCCTAGTTGGGACCTTAGTGTTGACCCGAAATGCCTTGGACTCGTGTAGGGGTTATCCATGGGAGTGGGACCCTTTATCGACCCTAGAGGCTATCTATACTCGGGAGGGTTAGGTAGTTAGTATAGATAACACTGTCTTGCTTGAACCCATTTTTCGCCACTTGTTGATAGACCACCCACCGTTACAACCCATGAAATAAGACTTGATCGGATCCTAGTTACCCTTAATCTTGATTAAATCCCGTATTTTCCATAGCTATTTGTTTAGTTTGCATTTTAGTCTAGATCTTATTTATCGCATTTAGTTGTCGCTAGTTGAATTCAATTTTTCCCCTCTTATCGACTTAGCTAGCATCCCTTGAAACCGACTAGTAATCGCTTTGCTCTCCGTGGAAATCGACCCTCAAGTGCTACTTTGATAACCGTGCACTTGTTTAACGTCGTTGCCGGGGAGCAATTGCGATATTAGTAGGTTTTAATCTAGCTTAGACTAAGTCATAATTCTTTTTGCACACTTTGGTGTGCCGCTTGAGTATTCTTCTTTTTAACCTTCTCTTTCAAGTGTTTAGGTCTATTGCATGAGTAGGCGATCTCGACGAGGGGAATCCTTACAAGCCATAGACCCCGAAATCGAGGCTACGGCAAGAAGACTCAACGCCCAACGGAGAAGAGGATTGATAGGTGAACCGGTACTAGAGGAAATTGTAGTAGAAGAGATTACCCAAGAAGATCCCTTTGAGAATCCCTTTGGTACACCGATAGCAACAACCATGGGTGAACCGGTACCAATTAGAGATCATATGGCACCCAAACACATTGTAAATCCAAGCATAAGAAGGCCTAGGGTCCAAGCCAATAATTTCGAGGTGAAGAATTCATTAATCCAAATGGTTCAAGAGAACCAATTCGGAGGAGGACCACTTGAGAATCGCAATGAGCACTTAAACGATTTCCTTGATAATTGTGATAACGTGAAAATGAACGGAGTTTCAGATGACGCCATCCGTTTGAGGTTATTTCCACGCTCACTGAGGGGATCGGCCAAGGAATGGCTTAAGAACTGCGACCCCGACTCATTTACCACGTGGGATGAGCTATCCGATGCATTCTTGAACAAATACTTTCCTCCGTCAAGAACCGCTAAAGTCAAGAGTGATTTGCAAAGCTTTACACAAGAAGAAGATGAGACTTTGTATGAGGCATGGGAGAGATATAAGAGACTCCAACGGTTATGCCCACACCATGGCATAGCCGAACCGGAGTTGGTCAATAACTTTTATAAGGGGTTGACAAATGAGTTGAGATTGAGCCTAGATGCGGCATCGGGGAGAGGAGCCTTGGATATCTTAGATCACAAGAAGGCCAAGGAATTGATTGAGGAAATGGCCTCAAGAACCCTTGATTGGAATGATGATAGGAGAGCTAGAAAGGGAAAAGGGAAGGCTTCTAATTCGGTGCTTAATATTGAGGTCAAGGAAAAGCTTGAGGAACTATCACAACAAATGGCCTTGATGAATTCAAACAAGGCTACAAACTCCAAAATGAAGCAAGTCTTGTATTGTGAACTTTGTGGTGAGCAAAGTCATTCTCCAATTAATTGCCCCTTGATTTCACCGGTTGAGGACGAATGTTATGTGGAACAAGTGAATGGATTGTGGGAATCTAGCCCGGCCAAGCAAGCTTTCAACAACAATCAATTTCACCCGGGTTTGAGAAGCCACCCTAATTTCTCTTACTCTTCACAAAATGTCCAAAACCCAACCTTCATCCAAACTAGACCACAATCTAACCAAACGTTCCAAGCACAAAGAACCACCCAAAATCCACCGGGTTTCCAAAACCGGGGTTTCCAACAAAAACAACCTTTCCAACCTTTAAATCAACCCATTCAACAACAAACATTCCAACAACAACCCCAACAACAAACATTCCAACAACCATTTCAACAACCCCAACCACCCAAGTCTAATATGGAATTGATGATGGAGCAAATGTTGAGTAATCAAAATCAATATATGGCACAACAAAATCAAAAACATGAGGAGACAAATGCTTCAATCACCCAATTAAGAAATCAAATGCAAAACTCTCAAAGGATGACTGACACCCAAATCTCTCAATTGGCCACTCAATTGAGCCAAATACAAAACTCAAATGGGAAATTTCCCGGTAGGACCGAGGAGAACCCCAAAACCATGAATGCTATCCAATTGAGAAATGGGAGAGTGTTGGATGAATTTACTCACCCCAAAAAGAGAAGGACTGGAGGGGAAGAGGAGGTGGTTGAGAAAGAAAAGGAAGTTGATGATGAAGTTGTGGAGTTAGTTGTGGAAGAACCACCCAAGGTTGCAAAGGTAACACCAAAGGTTGTTGATGAACCCGTCAAGAATGAAGTGAGGCCATATGTGCCACCTATCCCTTTTCCTCAAAGGTTGGCAAAGGCTAAGCTTGAACAAAAGTATGGGAAATTTTTGGAAATGATGAGGGGAATGCACATCACCATCCCTTTTATTGAAGCCATTAAGGAAATCCCAACTTATGGAAGGTTCTTGAAGGAACTTATCTCCAACAAGAGAGTGTTGAATGCTCCCACAACGGTGAATCTTTCAAAGGAATGTAGTGCTATCTTGTTGAACAAACTACCCCCGAAACTTGAAGATCCGGGTAGTTTCTCTATACCTTGCACCATTGGGACCGTTCAAATTGATAAGGTACTTTGTAACTTGGGGGCAAGTGTTAGCCTCATGCCACTCAAAATTTTCAAGAGATTAGATGGTTTCGAATTATCTCCAACAAGAGTCTCTTTGCAACTTGCGGACCGATCAATCAAATTCCCCATGGGTTTAGTTGAAGACGTTCCAATTAAGGTGGGAGGCCTTATAATCCCTTGTGATTTCTATGTCATGGACATCCCCGAAGACTCCAATATACCGATCATCTTGGGGGCGCCCTTGTCTTGCCACGGGGGGTGCTTTAATTGATGTAAAAAATGGGAAGCTCTCGCTTCAAGTAGGGGATGAAAAGATGGAGTTCTCATTGAACAAAACCATGGCGGAACCTTCAAGTGGAAAAGCTTGCTATATGATTGATGTCATCGAAGAATGTGTAGAAAGGAGGCCGATGAAAAGTGGTGATCTTTGGCATGGGTTTGTTAGTGGCCAAGAGGAAGAGTGTGAAGAGCACTTGGAGATTGCTAAAGCTTGGGGTGAAATCATCAAAGAAGTCCCCAACAAGAAGTTTGAGAGTTTAGAAATGAATGGTAGAAGAGAGGAGAGATCCACGCCTCCTCAAGTGGAGTTGAAACCTCTTCCTTCATCTTTAAAGCATGCATTTTTAGGCCCCAACCATACTTTCCCGGTTATTGTCAATAGTGCACTCAATGACATTGAAATTTCTAAATTGCTTGATGTTTTGAAAAAGTACAAAGATGTCATTGGGTACACAATTGACGATATCAAGGGTATTAGCCCATCATTTTGTACTCACCGCATCCTCTTGGATGATGAGGGTTCTTCTTCGGTAGAGCCTCAACGACGCCTCAATCCCACTATGAAAGAAGTAGTTAGGAAAGAAGTGTTGAGACTTTATGATGCTAACATAATTTACCCCATTTCGGATAGCACATGGGTGAGCCCGGTGCATGTGGTGCCCAAAAAGGGGGGAATTACGGTAGTATCAAATGCAAATGATGAGCTAATAACCACTAGAGTGACCACCGGGTGGCGTGTTCTTTTAAGGATTCCCGTCACTCCCGGCCACCCAACTTGGCACATTGTGCGCAAGTTGAAAGATTTCGGTGGGTGATCAACGGTTGAATCTTTGGGAATATGGGTGTCCACCGTTATGCTTGTACCCCCATTCGAGCACTTATATAGCGGTGGGTCCAAATTGTTGAAACACACACAAAAGAATTGTCAATCCCGAACAAGCACTAAAAAAGGAAAAAAAAAAAGGGAAAAAGAGAAAAAAAAAATCGAATAATTGGGGCACACATCAAAAACGAAAAACATTCCCAAAACAAATATCAAATAAGTCACCAAAATGGGTAGACCCTTACCTCTTAACATTGACGAGAGGACGACCACACCACCGCTTTTGGATTAAAACTCACGGGAATCCTACTCCACAATCTTCCATCCTTGCATTACTAGTTTTTGGAAGGTAGGGCGGACGCCTAAGCAACTTCATGCATTTGTAAGCGTAGTTTTCTTAGATTTTTAATGAAATTTCGTAATTAGATATTTGACTACTATTTGAGGGATGATCGGATGATTAAAATCACTTACTAGTTGGTTTTGGCCTCGGCTACCTAGATGAGAAAGGTAGTCATTTTGTACCTTTGTGAACCGGTGATTGATTAATTAATTGCTTGATTGTTTGGTTCATTCATTTTTGTGCAAGACCTCACTTGCCTCGCGAGGTGTGCTTTTCCCTCATAAGCATACCTACGTGAGTTGAAAGGGCGTTGAGTGCGCTAATACTCATGCGAATAATAGTAGTATAATAATTAAGTGATGCTTATATTGTGCATCCGCTTTTAGGATTAGGAGGGTTTCATTTCTCGTTTTTCACACTTTAATCTTGCTTTATGCTTACTCGAGGACGACTAAGGGTTAAGTGTGGGGAGATTTGATAACCGCACTATTTGCGCGTTTTATAAGCTAATAATTATGCTATTTATTCCCTATTTTTATGTGTTTTATGTTAGAATCACGTTTAGAGGCTTTAGATACGTAAAACCCGTCTTCCGGGTGTGTTGTTTGGTATTTTTGTTTCTTTGGGTTGTTTAGGAACAAGTTGAACTCAAAATGCCCACATCTTGGCATGAGCAAAGCCCATGGACCAACCAAACAGCCCATGCTTCAACAAAGGAAGGAAAAAGCGGAAAAAAGGCGAAAAAAAGGAGAAAAAGCACGGTCGTGCGTTGCGCTATTCGACCGTGCGGAACTAATGCAGGACTGGGTCAACCGTGCGGTTCCCACCGTGCGTAACACAAGTGACCTCTTCTTTGACGTTTCCAACGTGCGGTTCTGACCGTGCGTTTCTCATCTTCACCGTGCGCAGCTCCAGATTTGAGCACAGCCTATCCGTCTTTTAAACGACCTCGTTTTGCGTGTTTTTTGCCTCTTGTATAAATAGCCCAAACCTGAAATTGTAGAGAGAGGTTTTCATTATTAGCTTTCCTAGAGAGAAAACAACAAAAAAATCAAAATAGCATTTCTACATCTATTTTCAATTGTAATCCAAATTTCCAAGCCTTAATCTAATTTCTTTCTTTTCATCTCTTATTTCCCTCATAGTTGGTAACATCTTCTTCCTCTTAACTTTCAATTATGCTTTTGTTTATGTTTTATGTCTTTCAAGTTTGAATGTTTAGATTGCTTATAGGTAAAGTTTCCATCTTTGAATTCATTGTTTGTTTAATTTTAGTCTAATAGATTGAATTTCATCATCTAGTTAGTAATTGCATGTTATTAATTAAAAATCTCATCTTTATCATGTTCAACCTTAAATATTCAACCCTTATTACTTTCGAGTGTTTAGTAACCATGTTTAGTGAGTAGTAACTCTTTCTATGGTCCGATTAAGTCTAATTATGGGTATTGATTGGTGATTGGTTAAATTAGCAAGTAGCGGTTTATGGGTGATTGTTTTTGGTTGAGGTTGTTTTGTATTGACCCTTTATTTGACCCTCGTTCAACCCTTAGAGGCTATCAATGGGAGTTGGGCCAACTTAGGGGGCTACTTAGGCTATCGATGGGAGTCGGGCTTACGGTAGTGGACTTGGGTAAGTTTAGGGATCGACTCTAGGTGGGTTATTCGCGGGAGCGAGACCCCTTAGAAGAGACTCCACCTTTTGGCTAGGGGATTTCATCCGCGGGAGTGGGAAAGACCCTAGTTGGGACCTTAGTGTTGACCCGAAATGCCTTGGACTCGTGTAGGGGTTATCCATGAGAGTGGGACCCTTTATCGACCCTAGAGGCTACCTATACTCGGGAGGGTTAGGTAGTTAGTATAGATAACACCGTCTTGCTTGAACCCATTTTTCGCCACTTGTTGATAGACCACCCACCGTTACAACCCATGAAATAAGACTTGATCGGATCCTAGTTACCCTTAATCTTGATTAAATCCCGTATTTTCCATAACTATTTGTTTAGTTTGCATTTTAGTCTAGATCTTATTTATCGCATTTAGTTGTCGCTAGTTGAATTCAATTTTTCCCCTCTTATCGACTTA
Source organism: Heliosperma pusillum (assembly GCA_022085475.1). NCBI lineage: Eukaryota > Viridiplantae > Streptophyta > Magnoliopsida > Caryophyllales > Caryophyllaceae > Heliosperma > Heliosperma pusillum. The sequence goes on along the minus strand of JAIUZE010045928.1, from coordinate 42,105 downwards.
GCTAGCATCCCTTGAAACCGACTAGTAATCGCTTTGCTCTCCGTGGAAATCGACCCTCAAGTGCTACTTTGATAACCGTGCACTTGCGGTATTTAAAACCACATCATAATCTAAAAAGATATATAAGTTTTAATAAAAAAACAAAATATGACGATATCAGTATAAAAAGTTTATTAACATTTTTAATTTGTTCGATTTGACTGTAGAAATAATTTTTTGCCCCATAATATTATTGATAAATGGCAATAATTTTATTGATAAATGACAATTTTCTTCTAAATATATATGCATTATTATTAAGTAAACATATTGAATTTCAATCCCGTACAATTTTCTACGGGGTTTAAAATTAGTTGAATTTTAATGGAGAGAGTACCATGTAGTTCCTTCAAAGTTAATGTCATCTTGTTTCTGTAAAAGGAAAGTCTTTTAAAGTCTTTATATATATTATTTGATCATAGCAATACAAATCTACTTTATATAAAAGGAGAAACATTTCCTCTTTTCCGATTGATCACTCATTTTCAATGATTCAACAAATTTTTAATTGGTAGGACCTCCACATTCTTATTACACACATACTTTTGTTAAATAATTATTCTCCCTCTCATTCTTCCATCATCTCCTTTTTTTGTATAATTACATTTCAATGATTATGTTTCGGTGATTCTAATATGTAATCATACATTACAACATCATACAAAAATTACAATTAACATCCAAAAAATTCAAATAATCAATAAAAAATGCGATAACCCATACCAATTTTAAAAACAATTTTAAAATTCTGGAAGTTGTGCACATTTGTCCAAAAGAAAAAGTATACAATGAATAATAATACGTAAAAAATAAAAAGTAATGATATATTGTAACGAAGACTAAATGAGTCAAATAATAAGAAAAAAATTACTTATTGATAAACAGAATCATTAGAAGCAAAAAAAATGAAGGCGGGTTATTTGGGATTTAAAAGTAACTCGTGAATGTTTTTTGTATGGGATGAAAACCAGTTTTTTCTAAAATCATTCCCGTGCAATTTGTTGCACGGGTTTAAAGCTAGTGTTCTATAAAGTTCAAACTCAAAGTGATGTTCCTTGATGAACTTGACAAAATAAACCCGAATTTGAAAACTAATCGAAAATATCTTCTTCGACATTCGATCGAAAATCTGATATGAATAATTTGAATAGTATCCAAAATGTTAAATAGAAAGCGAGCGGAATTTGATGTACCAGAAAGTTACCCGAACGTGGATACGCCTCAACCGATATAAATTTATTTTATCGACATAAGTTAAAAATATTGATTTTATAATAAAATACAGCCATTTTAGAAGTTTATTATTGATTCTTTTCTATAATGGTACTTTAACTTATCACATTCCAATTGTATTATTTCATAAGAAAAATTCATCCCAGCATTACCCTACTTAGATTTCTCCACCCTTGGATTAATCTAATTTAATCACTCCTATCCCCCTTCCTTACCCGAACAAACTTACTTCATTTTATGATCGGTAACATGAGGCTACCTTTCCCCTCCTTCATTGAAGTTTTTTTTTTGCTCTCTTTTATTCTCCTTTTTCTTTATTTTCCTTCTTTCTTCTTCAATGTCATTCAATTTCTTCTACCTCCCTTATCTGGGACCCAATTGTCTTTCGCTACTCAACAAAAGTGAACAAAACTTTATTTTTATTCAACAAAATTTTTTCGATGCCGCAATGAACTCTTGTGTCATCACGGATAGCTTCGCCATTGATAATTACTAGGGGTGAGCTAAACCGGGTACTCGATACGGTTTTAATAACCGTATCGGGTACCCGGTTTTTGGAAGGCCAAAAATTAGAACCCGGATCCGACCCGGTTTAACCGGGTACCCGGTTTTCGTATACCCGGTTAAACCGTATACCCGAAAACCGTATACCCAGATCCGGTTTAATTGATAATGCTCAAATCTAGAATTCGAGTGCACAAGATTAGTAACGACCAATAGATAAGATGCTTATATAATCCATTAGGATCATTATTACAAAACACAATTACATGCAAAGTTAGTAGGTAAAATAGAAAAATACAAATTTGCAAAACTTCACACATAAATTTGTCAATGATAAAGTGAGTTGCGTATATTACAAGTTTCAAATAGAATGATTGGTGCTCAAAATTTCACTCATATAGTCAAAATAGAAAACAAAATTTTACATACAACTTTTTTTTTTGTTATTTTTAATTAAACCGGGTCAATGATGAGTTGCGTATATTACAAGTTTCACATAAAATGATTGGTGCTCAAAATTTCACTCATATAGTCAAAATAGAAAACAAAATTTTACATACAACTTTTTTTTTGGTTATTTTTAATTAAACCGGGTCAAAACTGTATACCCGGTTTTGATTTTCTCCGACCCGGATCCGGTACGGTTTTTTTAAAAACCGTATCGTATACCCGGAAATTCGTATCGTGTACCCGGAAATCCGTGTAATTAAAACCGTATACCGTATCGTATCCATATACTCCATCGTAGTTTACTTGTTCTTCCCTCTTTCCTATTTGAGCTTAGTTAGATGTTCTTCCCTCTTTCTTTATTTGGATGATTTGTGTGGTCTAAATTCAATCACATGTGGGGTAGGATGTTTTGTGTGGTCCAAATTTACTTCCTTAATTTTTGTGCAAAAAAGAAAAGGGAAGAACAAATAAAATATGAGGGATTATTAAAACCGTATCGTATATTTTTACTCAGCCCTAATAACTACTCAGTGCTCATTATTTTCACGCCATGCCTCGGGACCCATCTTACTTGACTTAAACCGAATCTAACGGCTATTTTAAACCCATATAGAAAATGATCAGCCTGCCCCTTTTTGACGACCGTCACATGTATATCAGACTAGCCGTTCACGCCATCGTCTTCGCCATTCTCTTGATTATAGTCTTTGATGATGACAACCAAATCACCAACTAGAACGAGAGACAGAACCACTTCCGATGCCCCTAAATGACGGATAAATTACTATCTACCAACTGACATCTCCGGCAAGCGACTTCATCGACGATCGAATATAAACTTGATTTGCAGGACCTACCTTATGGAGCATGAAGGATTACAATGAATTTCAATGGTCTTATTAATTGAATCTAAAAAGCTTGAGTGAAACGTTTCAATAACTATTTGTTGAGTGACTTCAGGACACTATCAAGTTTTGAAGAGGAACAAGAAAAAATATACTTCCTCCGTTCCATTTGATTGTTTACGTTTGCTTTATACACTTACATTAATGCACATTTTCTTTTATTTATATCTTTAGTTACATATCACGAAAAATTATAAAAATTTGATATTAATAATGTACTCGGTAAGACAATTTAAACAAGATCTCACATGACTATCTTTTATTATATACATTAGCTTTTATATTAAAGATTCCCCTCACTTATGAATAGTGCTCAAAAAGCAAATGTAAACAATCAAATGGAACGGAGGAAGTATACATATTATGTTGTGTAAATGAGGTAATTAGAACAATGTAGATGGTATAGTTATTAACTAGGATTACTATGGTCATTTATGGTTAAAAAAAAGGGTGAGAATCTCTTATATAGAACGTATCTTCCTAATCAGATTGTTATAACGTATTTATCTCATTATTAGAAGATTTTATGTATAACTGAATGCGTCTTTTCGAGGATTTGCCAGTTATTAACAACGGTGTTTAAAATTGTCGTTATATTAGCTCACTTTTTTTATTTTTCATCCATTTTCGTAAAGTAATTTGTCGTATCCGCAAATGGAGTATGTCATATAGTAGTGTACACACGTGGGAGATCTAAAATGTATTGTCTTTGATTGCTTGTGTAATAGAAACGTCTATCAATCATTTAACGCCATCTTACCCGTCCGTTTTATTTAAATTTACAACCCCGGCCAAAAGTCATTCCGCACCAAAAAAGTGAAGGAAGAGTACTGAACAAGTGTCATTTAACCCTTAAAGAAATAAGGGTAACCTGTTAGTCAGGTTGCCCATCAACCTAGTGTGTTCTGGGAAGGGAGGGGAATATGAGATAAAATAATCGTTGAATAAAAAATACCATGAGCCTTTTGGTTTTTTTTTTAACGAAGGTCAATTGAGTGAATGGGGTGGGACGGTGGGTGTAGGGGTGGCAATCGGGTCAGTCGGGTCGGGTTTGGGTCGGGTCATGTCGGGTTCGGGTCGTATCGGGTTCGGGTCGTATCGGGTTCGGGTCATATCGGGTCAGACAACCCTTTCGGGTCGGGTCGGGTCGGGTCGGGTTCAGGTCGTTATCGGGTCGGGTCATTTTCGGGTCAAATGATAAATCGGGTCGGGTCGGGTTTGGGTCGGGTCGTAATCGAGTCCGGTTATTTTTTCGCAATATTTCAATATTTTTCCATTAAATCTAGTTTTAAATTATTAATTGGTTTAATTAATTCATTATTAAGTCAAACATATCAATTTAAACAATAAATCACTTTCATTTTGATCATTATTAAGGTTAATAATTGTCAGAGCGTCAAATTAATCGGATTAATATCGGGTCGGGTCAATGTCGGGTCGGGTCAATGTCGGGTTCGGGTCACTGATTTTCGGGTCGTCAACGAGTTACGGGTCGTCATCGGGTCGGGTCGGTTTCGGGTTGCAGTATATAAGATGTGTAAAGATGTATTATTATTGACTTGCATTATTATGATACAAAGCTAGGTTATATAATACAATTAGGAAGCTACTAGAATTACATGGGAATGGAAACACAATAATATGAGCCTATAATTTAGGTAACTACTAACAATATAGATACAAGATATACAATATAAACTAGGATATAATATAAGGATATTATGTATCCTTAATACGCCCCCGCAAGTTGGACAAGCCGGAGGATAGACCAATCTTGGATAGAAGCGATACAAATCGAGGCCGGGCGAGGGGTTTAGTGAGCGCATCAGCTAATTGATCATTTGTATGAATGTGTTGAACTCGGATGTCATTATTGCGAACATGTTCACGAACAAAATGGAATGAAAGAGCCACATGTTTCATACGAGAGTGGAACACAGGATTTTCCGAGTAGTGAGTAGCACCCAAATTGTCACAATAAACCACGGGAACAGTAGTGCTAACGAGTCGAAGTTCCGATAGGAGAGAGCGTAGCCAAATGAGTTCGGAAGTGACATCGGCAATGGCTCGAAACTCCGCTTCAGTTGAAGAGCGAGCAATAGTCTTTTGCTTACGAGAGACCCAAGAAATAGGATTTCGACAAAGGTAGACAAGAAACCCAGTTGTTGACACATAATTATCTTTGTCACCCGCCCAGTCGGCATCACAAAAGGCATGTAAAGACATAGGAGAATGAGAGTGCAATTGAAGACCAAGATCACAAGTGCCTTTTAGATACCGTAATAAACGTTTAAGTGCGGACCAATGACATTCTTTAGGTTCATGAAGAAACTGAGCTAACTTGTTGACGGGGAAGGCAATGTCGGGTCGGGTTAAGGCAAGATATTGGAGGGAGCCAAGGATAGCTCGGTATTCGGAGTGATTGGGGATAGTAGGGCCATCGGTTAGTGTGAGGTAGGGGTACGGGTTTAGGGGAGTGGGGGTAGGTTTGCAGTCTGCGAGTTTGTAGCGGGTAAGTAGGTCGTTGACATATTTGGTTTGGGTGAGGAGAAGGCCGGAGGGATTAGGGGTAACTTCAATGCCAAGAAAGTACGATGGTGGTCCAAGATCTTTCAAGGGGAATCGGTTGTTGATGTGGTGGAGGAAAGCCGAGAGGTGAGAGGAGGAGGATCCCGTGACGATAATGTCGTCAACATAAACTAGGAGATATAGTGAGTGAGAGGAGCTAGTGAGATAGAATAAGGAAGGATCGGATATAGAGTTGATGAAGCCATAGGAGAGTAAATAGGTACGTAGTTCATTGAACCACGCACGGGGAGCTTGTTTTAAGCCATAGATGGCTTTGCGGAGATGACATACATGAGATGGAGAAGAAGTGTTTGCAAAACCGAGAGGTTGGGACATGTAGACAGTATCGGTGAGGGAGCCTTGGAGGAAGGCATTGTTGACATCAAGATGCCGGAGAGGCCAAGAGTGACCAAGAGCAAGAGATAGAATAAGTCTAATGGTGGCGGGTTTGACTACGGGTCTATAAGTGGCGGTGTAATCAAGACCCGGTCTTTGGTGAAAACCTTTATCAACAAGGCGGGCTTTATATTTGTCAATGGTATTATCGGGGTTATATTTGATTCGAAAAACCCACTTACAACCAATGGTGTTGAAGTGAGGTTGAGGAGGGACAAGAGACCATGTTTGATTTTGTGTGAGGGCTGTGAATTCGGCTTCCATAGCGGCACGCCATCGTGGGTCAAGAAGAGCTTGTTTGACAGTAGAGAGAAGTGTGGGAGTAGCATTGGTAAGGGCATCAACTTTGGCATATTTCGGGTTGGGTACAACAATGTTGTTGGATAGTCTAGTAATGACAGTTCGGGGAGGAGGATGAGCTGGAATGGAAGGGAGAGTAATGATGGGTACGGGGGTGCTGGAAACAGGGGAGGGGGAGCTGCTTGAGGCAGTAGACTCACGGGATGCAGGGGAGGGGCCGGGAACAGGGGAGCGAGGAGAAAGAGGGGAGGGAGGTGAGGCAGGTGGTGAGGGAGCTGCCACGACGGGGGCAGCATGAACAGAGGCAGGGGCGGTGAGGAGGGGAACCGAGAAGTCACACCAATGAGTCGGGGAAGGTAAATTAGTGGGAGACGTGGAGAGGAGAGTATGATAGGGGAATTGATTCTCAACAAAGTGAACATGTCGGGATGTGTAGATGCAATTAGTAGTAGGGTCGAGGCAATGATAGGCACTTTGAGATGATGAGTAACCTACGAATACACACGGGATAGAGCGAGGGTCAAGTTTATGTGAGGTGTAGAGACGGAGCCAAGGATAGCATAGGCACCCCAAACTCCGTAATTTTGTGTAATTGGGAAGAGTGGAGAAGAGTTTGAAGTATGGGGAGACATTGTTGAGAGTGGGTGTTGGCATACGATTGATAAGGTAGGTGGCGGTGGCGAAGGCATGAGGCCAATGAGAGGTGGGTAGATGACCGTGAGATAAGAGAGCAAGATCGGTTTCAACGATATGCCTATGACGACGTTCGGCATAACCATTGTGTTCGGGAGTATGTGGCGGGGATGTAAGGTGACTAATTCCATGTGTGCCGAGGAGTTCTTACATTACTAGGCTAGGGTCCCGAGCATGAGAGTGAAAAGCGGCTTAAGCAGCTCTTTTGGCTTGGGTAAGGGAGAGAGAGATTCCTCCGTAGCGTAGTGAGGCTTTCTTTTCTTAGACAGATATGGGAGGCTCGGCACTAACTAATCGATAAAATGGTAATTAATTCGTAAGCAAACCACGTAAAAAGCACAACCTAGTACTAAAAGGAGATTCCGGTGTTGATCGGGGACAGGCTGTTGATGCCTTAGTGTGATTATTCGTCCTGCTTGCATAAATTGACTTAGCTGTTGCACAGAGAATGAGATTAGGGATGACAATGGATCGATCAAAATTTGTTTTTCTGGAGTCCCAAAAGCACTTAAAATATTTCTCAACTAATGTATTCACCTCCATTGTCGGAATAGAGTTGAAGTATGGGTCGGTTAAAATATTTCTCAACTAAGCACTTAAAGCGGAGAAAAATGTCATGTGTATCGGATTTGCGTTTTAGAGGATATAACCACATGTATTTGGTGAAATGATCCACAAAAATAACATAGTACTTAAATGAATCATAAGATAAAACCGGAGATGTCCATACATCGGAAAAAATAAGTTGTAAAGGAGCGGAAGACGATAAAGTAGATATAGCAAATGGGAGCTTATGGCTCTTATTGACGGCACACGCATCACAAGATGCAACAAGAGAGTCTTTAAAAGTAAAATGTGCTAAATGACTAAGAGTGTTGAGGATTTTGGAGGAAGGATGGCCAAGTCGATGGTGGCACCATTGACATCGACCACGAAAGTTGGTGGTAGATGCAGGGGTCGAGTTATAGGCTGACATGACAGGGGGTTTGGGGAGTAATCCAGGGGAGTTGTTGGGTGGTGGAGGACGTCGGTTCTGGGCAGCATAGTGGACCGAGGCAGGGAGAGTGGGGGACGGGGTGTCGGGTTTGTAGGTAAGGTCATGGTGTAACATTTTTTCATGAAAAGCATCGAAAGAGATAAGAGTGTCACGAGCACGTACCGCGTCAATTACGGGTTTATACTTGGCATAATCAAGACCTTCAATTACCTGACCAATGATGTCTTCGGCATCCATGGGTTTGCCGAGATGAGCGAGTTCATTCGTACACGTACGTACGGCTTGCATAAATTCTGTGGCAGATTTGTCACCTTTGGTAATAGACTTGAGTTGATCTTTAACTTGTAGAATATGGCTACGGGATGGGTTGCCATAGGTAGAACGGAGAGTAGTCCAGACGGAATGGGAAGTTTTGTCATTGAGAAGGAGGGGAGTAATGGCGGTATCGATGGTGCCAAGAAGCGCACCTTTGATGAGTCGATCTTGACGAACCCATGTGTGATAAGCGGGGTTGGTGACTTCCTTTTTGTCAGCATCAAGTTTGGTTGGTGATGGACAAGGATGAGAGCCATCAACGAATTTGAATAAGTCGAAACCGAAGAGGATGTCTTCAATTTGAGTTGTCCAAGAGCGATATGTGAGAGGGGTTAATTTGAGGCATTGATTGAGATTGAGAACTAGAAAGGGAGTGAGGGGTTCAAAGGAGTTGGGGATTGAAGAACTGGCGGCAGCCATGGAGGAGACGACGACGGGTAGGTTAACGAGGGTAGTGATCGGGGCTCGATACCATATAAGATGTGTAAAGATGTATTATTATTGACTTGCATTATTATGATACAAAGCTAGGTTATATAATACAATTAGGAAGCTACTAGAATTACATGGGAATGGAAACACAATAATATGAGCCTATAATTTAGGTAACTACTAACAATATAGATACAAGATATACAATATAAACTAGGATATAATATAAGGATATTATGTATCCTAAATACAGTATTCTCGGGTCGGGTCAGGTCGATTTTGCTCGGGTTTCGGGTCGGGTCAGACTTGTCATCTCTAGGTGGGTGTGGTTATGTGGTACTATGTGGAAGGGTTAAATTATATATGATGGGTAAATCAGGTAATTAGAACAATGTTGTGTAATTACTAATTAGGGTTAGTAGGGTCATTTATGGTTTAAAAATAAGAGGTATGATGAGGACTATAAGGGGTGAGAACATCTTTTATAGAACGTAACTTTTTCATCTGATCATCATAATGTAATTCTCATTATTAGTACATATGTATAGCCGAATGTGTCTTTTTGAGGATGTGCTAGTTATTAATAACGACCTTTAAAATTGTCATTATATTAGTTCCCTTCTTATTTTTTCGTAAAGTGGTTTGTTGTATCTAAAAATAGAGTATGTCATATAATTAGCTTACACACGTAGGAGATCTAAAATGTATTATCTTTGATTTCTTGTGTAATTGAAACGTATATCAATAAAGTCATCTTGCGCGCCCGTTTTATTTATATTTACAATCTCAAATAAAAGTGAATCCATACCAAATAAGTAAATACAACTTAACAACCTGGCTCTTAGACCATGTCTATGAAATGTTAGTACTTCCTCTCTTCAAATACAATTATCACTTTTACCTTTTTCACGTTTACAAATGCACATTTTATATGTTAATATATTCAATTCATATTTATAATTATTATAAAGTTGCATATTTTATTCTACTCCATAAGACGAATGAAACATGATCTCACATGAACGTATTGTTTCTTATATAGTAGAAGAAATATGTAAGATTCTATTTAGTTATGAATAGTTATAAGAAAATGACGATTGGATTTGAATGCATAGAGTACCATGCAGTGTTTCAAAGTTAACGTCATGTTCTATAAAGTTCAAACTCAAAACAATGTTCTTTGATGAACTTGACAAAATAAACCCGAATTTGAGAAACTGATCGAAAATATCTTCATTGACATTGGATCGAAAAGCTGATCGAATTTGTGAAACTGATCGAAAATATCCTCAACCGATATAAATTTATTTGATCAACATAATAATTGATTTTATAATTAAAACTGCCGCTTTAGAAGTTTTTTATTAATTCTTTTCTATAATGCTACTTTAAATTATTACATTCGAATTAAAAAATACCATTAATTTTTTTTAAACGAATATAACGGTATACGGGTTCTCTCGTCACCAAAAAAAACACCATCAATCATAAGCCAATTTTTTATGATCTTGATTTTTCAATAATTTTTTTTTTCCCTTCAAAAAAAATATTAAGCCAATTTTTTATACTCAGCTTACGAACATTATGACCACAAACTCAATTTAACTAATATTGACCACACCAATATATACCCAACTCGAAATAACACAAGTTGATTATACGAGTAGTTGTTAACCTAGACAAACACAATCGAAGTCAAACAAAACCAAGTACGACCTAAATAAAATCAAAAATAATTTGACACAATCTAAAATTGAACCGAATGACCTATTTGTTAGGTTCAAAATCCTCGGTTATTTGACCAAAAGATTGGTGAATATCATTGTTAAATAATGCAATTGGGCGAATAATTCTATAATGACATGAAAATTATGAAAGTCCGAGCTAAGAAAAGGTTGCATCACACATGTAATTAACGCGAGGCAATGTTTTGCAGACTTAATTTCATTTCATTTTGAAAATAAAAATTCGGTTCCAGTTCTTTATATTATATGTTATGTCATTCTACACTTCACATCTGTTTAGTTTATTTTATGTCCTATAAATTTAGTTTATTTTATGTCCTATAAATTTAGTTTAGGTTAGCTAAGATGATTGAAGTTCAAAAGAGCACGACCTTAATGGTAATACTAGTGGTATTATAGTAAAAAACAAATTATGATGAGAATGATATAAGGGTAGAATATTTGTCATCCAATGTATCATCGTTCTCTAACCATCACGTCATAAGTCTTTCAATATGAGCAAAATTTTAGTTATAAAACGTATATCTATGAGCAGGGTTGGTAGTTATTAATAACGAGCTTCATTGTTATCATTTTAGTAGTTCTTCATCAAAACAATATTTGTCTTATTCGCAGATAGCAACATGTCACTGCATAAATGTGGCGACTCTTAAATATGTTTTGACTCTTTAAAAATAAAAATGTCTATCAGACATTTAACATTTATCCACTTTACTAATTTTTACCACCTTTGAAATAAAAGTCAATGTTTACCAAATAGGGAAATAAAATTTATCGCCATAACAACCAAACCACATCTACATAATGGCGGTAGTATGCAGCTTCTTAACCTAACATGATGTTCCTCATTTTCCCGACCAAAAGGTTTGCGAATACTAAATATAATCAATAAAGAGTGCTTATAATGACATGAAAACCATAAAAACTTTAGTTAAGAACAGGTCGTATCATATATGTTGTTGGTGTAAAGTCAGGCCCGATAAAATGGGGTGGGGTGGGGTGGGGTACACGTTGGTCGTGATTAGGTGAAGTTGGGTTGGTTTTGTGCCTTACATTTTTTTCTCTTTTTTCTTATTTCTTGTTAGAAAATTCTGAAGTAGTATATGTTGTACGTAGTCAAATATTTGAACTAATTTTTTTTTCTACTAAAATTATCAGAAATAATGAGGGAGATATGCAAGTGAAAAAAGAACAAATGAGAGGTACGATATGGTTAAAACGTAAGCGATTAGTAAAATACGTACAACAGATAATAATAAAAAAATTAGTGTTAAATTTAGACTAATCTCCTTTTCCGGATCATATACTATATAGGACGATCTTATAGGAGTATAAAAGAATTAATAGTGTTTTTTCTTTGAAAGGGTTATAGTATACTATTTTGCCTAGAGCACCAAAGAGTTAAGGATCGTGTTGTTTAATGTATTGTTCTTTTACAGTTAATTCATTTGTTTTCATATCCGTGGAGTTTAGATTCCATATGTTCTGTTAAATTCAACTTAATTATGTTATTACTTCACTTCATATCAGTTCAAATCATTTTAGGTTATATAAATTTAGTTTAGTTCAGTCACTTCAAATAGTTTAAGGTTTTTTTGTAGTAAAATGAGATGCAGTTTAAAAATGATATTGTATACTAAGCTAAACCTTCATTTAACTTATTATTCGCAGTAATAAGATCCCTAACTCTCAAATTGTGGAGGGATGGATCAACATGCAAGAGATCATAATGTATTGAAATTGGAGTCAAACCATCCACCCAAGAATTAGTGCAGACATTCAAATAAGACTCGGAATCCACAATCCGGCAATATGCTTAATAAAAATCTCAGCACCCCAAAAGATTCATTTACAAATCCAAGAGTCATTACTCCTAACAACCTCAACACGATTAACACAACTAAACCAATCAAAGTCCATATGAACTCCTATAGTACGACTTATAAGAGAAGACGGATTACGAAGAATACTCCAACTAACCTTAGCAAGGAGCGCTTGATTAAAACATCGTGTATTTCTAATTCCCAAACCTCCAAAACCTTTTGGTTGACTCATCAGAAATAATTTACTACACCAACTAATGCCCTTAGACGTCTTAGCCCCTCTCCACTAAAAATGTGACAATAGAGAATTAATCTTCTTTGTCACACTTACCGGCATTTTAAACACCAATATAAATAAGTAGAAAGAGAGGAGAGGATGAAAGAAATCAAAGATAGGCGATCAACTGATGAGAGTAAGATTGTAACACCCGCAAATGTACCCTATTTTTCTTGTAAAAATATTTTACGGATACTTTTCAGTGAAATTTAGTTTTAATTTAGAATTTAATTTTTCGAGTCGAATCTAGAATTTCCGAGTTCGTATTTGGAATTTCCGCGAGATTTCAAGTAAATCCCGTCTTATGTCGCCTTTGACTTTTTCTTGACTTTTTCCCTTATACAACTCATACTCCCTCCTTAACCTATTTTCATTCATTCAACTCAAACTTTCCTTCTTCTCTAAGAAACCCAAAACCCTTGCCTCCATTTTTGATCCAAGCTTAGAATCGTCATAACTCATTCGTTTCTCGCTCAAATTCACTTAAGTTCGTCTTATTCTTCCCCTCTTAGCTTCCTCTATCCATATTGGTAATAAAATTAACGTCTTTCTCGCTTTTCAATTTATTCGTCTTTCTCAAAGGTGAATTATATCCATCTTTTATTATATAATTGTAGGTGGAGACTAGGAAGGTTTAGAAATCGATTAAAGACGCGAAAAGGTAACGGTGAAGGGTTACTCGATATCATTTACGTGTTTTACATGCTTTATATGTTAGAATTCGTATTTAGAATACGATTAGTAAGCTTAGGATTCATGTTATTGATGATGATTGTTGTTAGTTGATGATTGTTGATGATGAATATTGATTGTTGATAGTTAATAGAAGTAGATTGTGAGAATTGAAATTGATTGAACATTGAAAAGTTGTTCTCGGGTTGATGTTGTCCCAGCCAGGTGCCCGGCCGCCGGCCCCATTGGCCGGCTGGGAACTCACTGCACCGACCCTTTTTCGTAAAATGATCATATCTCCTTCGTTACTTGCTTGTTTTGGGCTTGTGACCTATAGTTGGAACCGTAAGAGGATAAGCTATCACCACAACTTGGAATTTATGCATTTGCATATCTAGAACTCTAGTTATGACCGTTTGAAGTGGACCCTTGTTTTAGTTAGTTTCCAAACTTGCTTTTTTGTGTGTAGAGGTGCTCCTGGCCGGGTGCCCGGCCGCCGGCCTCCATACCGGCCTGGAACACGCTGCTCTTTTATTTGTGATTTTTGGATTTGGCTTGATGCGCGAGCCGGGGTACCGGCCGCCGGTCCACTGACCGGCCGGCAACACGGCTGCATATTTTTCCTATGATTTCTAAAACTCGTAATTTATAATAGTTCGCATGATTCGTTTATCTTATAATTTTACGTAGTGACTTATAATATGATTGTTTTGGATATATGATATTTTATTCGCTTGTATCACATGTTTTGTGACGGTTTTTGGTATGTCCCACTTTGAGTCGGTTTTTACAAATGATACGGTTTGAGCACTATTTTGTCTTGTGCTTTGTGCTAGCATTCCTTGGCGGACCTCCACGTCGTTAAGGATGGAATGTCGCGAACGGGAGGTATCCTAATGCTATAATTGCATGTGGAGTGGGCATACGACGAGTGTGGGAAGTTGAACGCATTTGCGTTGATCGGACGCGGCAGTTCAAACGTTGTTTTTGTAATTGCGAGCTGGTCGTTATTTGCATGTAGCGTACCAGTTCTTGTTATGAGGCTTGTGATCTGTTCCGGGCCTTGAAAGAGCATTCATTTAGTCCCATTTTTACCTCATTTTCGTCCCCATTTTGGTCCGTTTACACGGATTTACGTGTCTTTAATTGCATTTTATTTCCCGATTTCCCGCGCTATGAATATTGATCTCAATTTGCAGGAATTAAGGCGGAAATGAGGAAATCGGTGCATAAAGACACTGCATGAGTCGGGATTCGAAGATGAGACGAAAAATGAAGAAGTATGTTATCAGGTGGCCCAGGCCGGTCCCCAGACCGGCGGCCGGCCCACCGGCCCAGACCACCACACTGCAAATGAAAGAAATGAAAAAGTGAAGAAAAGGCCCAGGTAGCGCCGGCCGGTCGACCGGCGGCCGGTCAACTACCCGGCCTGCATCTACATCAGAAAGCCATAGAGAGTAGAATTGTGCTCCAGGCCGGTGGGGGACCGGCGGCCGGTCGACCGGCCCAGACCACTATTTCCCATACTTAGAAGATTTTTGAAGATTTTGAAGGCAAAGTTCCTGAAGTCACTGCATGTGCTCCAGGCCGGTCAGAGGCCCGGCGGCCGGTCGACCGGCCGGGAACACAAGACTGAAAAATTCGCTCTTCTTCTAATTTCTTCCTTAATTTCGAGAGACCTATATATACCCCCCCTTATTATTTTGTAAGCAGTTTTTTGAGTCAGTCTTTAACACTCCTTTTAGCACGAAACCCTAGAAACTTGTAACCCAAATTAATCATTAAATACTCTCCTAATATTTCCCTAATCTAGTTTAGTTTCTCATTTCAAGTTGTTGATTCTAGTATTTCATTTCATTTGTGGAGTTTGTATTGAAGACTTGGGTGAAGACATTCCCTCATACTCATCAATATAAGTTTGTTTGGTATAAAATCTCTCATCTTTTTATTGTTTATGCAATTAATTTCCATCTATAGTTTATAGTTCATCTTTTGATTATTATCTTTATTCTTCTCATAGTATTATGGTGATTGAACTCCCCCTTCCCTTTAGTGCTTTGATTTCCTTTACCATGTGTGAGTAGATTATCCTCTAGGGTTTAGGGGAGCCTAAGGGTGGATCATGTGGGGTATTAGGTTGGTTAATTAGCAAGTTTGTGGTAAATGATTTGGGTATTGCCCATATGAACACCAAGTGTTTGATGAAATGTGTGAACGAAAGTTACCATTTTATCAAGCATGGTTTGATCTTCTCTTAAGCGACGGTGGTAGAGACGATTAGACTAAGTGTTTATATGGGTGATTTGAGACAAATGCGATAGCTTGTTGATGATTATCGATTGTTGAGACATTAGGCAATCGATTTTACTCGAATTATTTACCCTCTTTCGCTAGTTACCCGACTAACCCATTAAATCCCCCTAAGGTGAACCCTTTACCCTAGCCTTTCCCCTTAATTGTTTTCATCTTTATTACTTAGCGATTGCTTGTTTTTCCTAGTTTTTAGTTAACTTTCCAATCCGTCATATTTTAGGCTAGAATAGGATTCAATCGAACTAGTAGTTGACCTCCCCCATCCTCGTGGATTTCGACCCCTTTATACTACTTTTATTGGGTTATTTTTGATGCTTGTTTTGACGACAAACCGATCATCAAATGGCGCCGTTGCCGGGGATGGCGTAAGGAAACTCGTAGTTTGTTTTGTGTCTTAGATTTAGCCAAGTTACTTGTTGTTTTTGTTGGTTTTAGTTGTTAGATTATTTGTAGAGTGCCTTGCATTATTGTCTTTCCCTAGTGTGCCCAAAAACACACTAGGAGTCTAACTTGTTTTTGAGTTGCTTTGAGTGCATGCCTAGAGGTGAAGGTTTGTTCTTGAGCCATCCGGAACCCGAAAGGTTGTTTAGGACTCTCCGTGCCAATACACTTGCTCGGGTTAGGAATTCAAGAAGAGTTAGCCATCAACAAGCCAATACTTCAATTGCTTCTACATCCACTCCAACAATCGATTTCCCACAAAACAACACCATTGAACCCATATTTGAAAACCCCTTCTACAATACACAACAAAATACACCACCAAATTCACCACCTACAATACCTCAACAACAAAATCAACCACAAATGACGACTCTACGTGATCGTAACCGTCCCAACCACGATGATACCCAATCTCCAATCAATTTCGGTGTCTTGGCCCCTAATAATTTTGAGATTCACCCGTCTCAAATGAATTCTATTGAGCGGGATAGCTTTGGAGGCCTCCCGGATGAAGATGCTCATGCCCACTTGAGAAAATTCAAAAGTAGGGTTGGAATCATGAAAAGGAATGGGGTGCCCGAGGAAACCCTTTGCCTCATGTTGTTCCCATTTTCCCTCAAGGACCGGGCGGAGAGGTGGTTGAATAACCATCCTCCAAACACTTTCACCACTTGGGATGGTTTGGCTAAGGAGTTTCTAAGTAAGTACTACCCCGCCTCCAAAACGGCGATGCTAAGAAACGAGATTACCACCTTCCAACAAGAGGATGGAGAGTCTTTGGGAGAAGCATGGGATCGCTTCATTGATTTACTTGCCCGATGCCCTCACCATGGAATTGCGGATTGGTATGTAACCCAAACCTTCTATCAAACTCTCCTCCCTCAAACCAAGGCCATGGTGAATGCTTCCGCGGGGGGAAGTTTTGATCATTTAAATGACCAACAAGGGGCGGCATTGATTAAGAAGATGGTTGAGTCGGAATCTAGTTATGGTACTAGTTCTAGAGGGAATAGCTTGAGAAGGAGTTCTAAGTACCCAAGTGAGAACTTCTCAAATGCGGATACCAATGCCAAGATTGATTTGCTCACACAAACTTTCACTAAGGGTTTTGCCGAGCTTCAAAAAGCTCAAAATCAAAGTCAAGGTCATCATGTGAATGAAGCTAGTGGGTCTTATGCACCTCCCATGGTGGAAGCTTATCAAACCCCCACTTGTGAAATTTGCAATGGATATGGACACACCTTTGAAGTTTGTGGGAACAATGTCTCTTATAACAATGAAGGTGCAAATGATTATCAACATGTGAATGCTTTCCAAGGTATGAACAACAACCCACGGCCCTCAAGGCCTCAATTCCAAAATCAAGGAGCTTATAACCCAAATTCAAATTTCTATCATCCAAGCTCAAAATTTCACCCAAACATGAGTTACAAAAGCCAAAATGTCTTAAACCCTCAACACACTCAAACTCAACCTTCCAACCCTCCGGGTTTTTCCCAACCTAGAGGAGGAGGTCAATTTTCTAGAGGAAACTATAACAATCAATTCAACAACTCTCAACAAGGTCAAGGATCCAACCAATTCCAAAATCAACACTTCAATGATCAAGGTTACAATAACCAAGGTAACTTCCAAAACCAAGGTAATTGGAACCAAGGTCAAGGAAATTGGAATCAAAATCAAGGGAACCAAAACTTCAACAATCAAGGCCAAGGTAATTTTTACCAAGGCAATCAAAACAATCAAGCAAGTCAAGGGGTTCCCGATCAATCTTTCCAAGGCCAAGGGCCAAATTTCAACAACAACCAAGGGTCAAATTTCAACAATCAAGGTTCAAGGGGGCAACAAGGGAATTTTAACAACAATCAACAAGGGAATTTTAACAACAATCAACAAGGGAATTTTAACAATCAAAGAAACAACAACCAAGGGTCGAGTAGTCGGAATGACTATGCTTTTGCCCTTCCCTTGACAAATCAACCCCACCAAGAGAGTGATCCTTCAATAAGTGAAGTTTTGCAATTAGTCAAAAACATGGAAATCCAAAACAATTTGGCTTTGCAAAATGTCACTAATGCTCACAAAAAGGAGGTGAGAGAATTGGAAGCTAGGCTAGCTTCTCAAGCTTTGAACAATCCTCAAAGGCCTCCGGGAGGTCTACTTGCTCAAGGGAAAAGCTCCAAGGATGCTTCATCAAGCCACCATGCATGTGCGGTGACTTTAAGAAGTGGACTAGTGCTTGATAACCCCTACATGGATATGATGAATGATGAGATTCCAAATGATGAGCATGTTGAGGAAGGAGAAGAACTTGAAGAGCCCTTTTTGACTCCCACCTTGGAGTCAAAAGATGATGGCAAGGGTGAAGATGATCAACCCAAAGAGGGAGAAGAAGGGTATGTCGAAATTATGCCTTATGAAGAGGAGATGAACAAGGATGTCATTGATGACGGAGTAGAGGTACAACCAATGGCAAGAGCTAAGGTAACCAAGAAAACTCCCATTCCAAAGGTATCTTTTAGCACTCCACTTGTTGTTTCCGATATCCCCTACCCCTCTAGAGCTTTGAAAACTAAGGAAAACTTCAAGTTCACCCAATTTAGAAAAATGCTTGAGGGACTTGAAGTGACCTTACCTTTCACCGATGTTATATTGAACATGCCCACTTACTCAAAATTTCTAAAAGACATCTTGACTCATAAGAGAACTTTGGGTACCCAAGATGTTATGATTATGGAGGCGGAGTGTAGTGCTCTCCTCATTAATCCTAACTCTTTAAAATGCCAAAAAAACTTGGGGACCCCGGAAGTTTCTCTATCCCTTGTGTTGTGGGGGGAGTCATGATTTCAAGGGCATTATGTGACAATGGTGCAAGTGTAAGTGTCATTCCCTTAACTATTGCTAAAAGAATTGGACTTGAAAGTTTAACCCACACTTCTATGACTCTACAACTAGCGGATAGGTCCGTTAAGCAACCTTTGGGTGTGCTTGAGGACGTACCCGTTAAAGTTGGCAAATTTTTGATCCCCACGGATTTCGTTGTCCTAGATATCCCGGAGGATAGCCACACTCCCATCATCCTTGGTAGGCCCTTTTTGGCTACCGGAGGAGTCCTCATTGATGTGAGGGACGGGCGGCTAACCTTTAGGGTGGGAAACGAAACCCTTGAATTTAATCTTCCACATCTAGTGAAGGGACCAATGTTTCACAAGGCATGCTCGGTAGAAGTCATAGAGGAAGTGGTTGAGAAGTGCATGAAGAGGAGAAGTATGAAGAAGAAGCTCTACAAGTGGCACTCCATGATGAGGAGATGGGAGATGACCACGAGGTAGATGATGAACTAATGAAGAAGGTGGAGGGCCTTCTCCCTCCAAAGGTACAACTTAAGCCCTTACCTCCCTCACTTAAGTACTCTTTTTTAGGTGAGGGAGAGACTTATCCCGTTATCATTAATGCTAATTTAAGTGAAGGCCAAGAACTTGAACTTTTGAAAGTCTTGAAAACTCATAGGGGTTCACTTGGATATAGCATTGATGATATCAAAGGGTTAAGTCCTAATCTTTGCATGCATAGGATTGTCTTGGAGGAGGGTAGCAAACCTAAGGTAGATGGGCTACGTAGGTTGAACCCTAAGATGGCGGAAGTGGTTAAAAGTGAGGTTATGAAGTTGTTAGAGGCCGGGATTATCTACCAAATAACCGATAGTTCTTGGGTGAGCCCCGTCCATGTAGTGCCCAAGAAAGGAGGGGTGACTATGGTGGAACAAGAGGATGGGACTCTCTTAGCTTCTAGACCCGTGACCGGGTGGCGGATGTGCATTGACTATCGCAAATTAAATGCCGCCACCCTCAAAGACCACTACCCCATCCCCTTTATTGACCAAATGCTTGAAAGGTTGGCGGGGCATTCTTACTATTCATTTCTAGATGGTTATTCCGGGTTTTTCCAAATCCCCATACACCCGGAAGACCAAGAGAAAACCACATTCACTTGTCCCATAGGAGTTTATGCTTATAGGAGGATGCCCTTTGGGCTTTGTAATGCTCCGGGGACTTTCCAAAGATGTATGACGGCAATTTTTGCCGATTTTCTTGAGAAGAGTATGGAGGTCTTCATGGACGACTTTAGTGTCCATGGAGACTCATTTGATCTTGGACTTGTGAATTTGTCTAATGTTTTGCAAAGATGTGAGGAGCACAACCTTGTCCTCAATTGGGAGAAGTGCCACTTTATGGTGGAGGAGGGGGTTGTGCTTGGTCACATCGTGTCTAAGAGAGGCATAGAAGTTGATATGGCTAAGGTTTCGGTAATAGAAAACTTGTCACCCCCTACAAATGTGAAGGGAGTGAGAAGCTTTCTAGGCCATGCGGGCTTTTACCGACGTTTCATCAAAGACTTTTCTAAAATAGCCAAGCCTTTAACTTCTCTTCTTCTCAAAGACACACCATTTGTATTTGATGAATTTTGCTTGAGTGCTTTTTGTAGGTTGAAGGAGGCTCTTGTGACGGCTCCCATAATCCGATCACCGGATTGGAGCCTTCCCTTCGAAGTTATGTGCGACGCCTCCGATTATGCGGTCGGGGCGGTGCTTGGCCAAGTTGTGGACAAGAAGCACCATGTAATCTACTACACAAGCAAAACTCTTGATCAAGCCCAAGTCAACTACTCTACGACGGAAAAGGAGATGCTAGCTATTGTTCATGCCGTGGAAAAGTTCCGGCAATACTTTGTTGGTGCTAAGGTTGTGGTATACTCGGATCACTCCGCTTTGAGGCAATTGTTAGTGAAAAAGGATGCAAAGCCAAGGCTCTTGAGGTGGATTCTTTTACTTCAAGAGTTTGACTTGGAAATTAAAGACAAGGCGGGGTCGGAGAATGTTGTTGCCGACCACCTATCAAGATTGACTACCGAAGATCATGGGTTGAAGGATGAGAGTGGCCCGATCAATGAGTGGTTGAGAGAAGATAGTTTGATGATGATAGGTGGTAAATCACCATGGTTTGCGGACTTGGCAAATTTGATTGTGAGTGGGTTTATTCCGGAAGAGTTGGATGCTAGAGCTAGGAGGAAGTTGAAGCATGACTCAAAACGCTATTTTTGGAATGACCCACATCTTTTTCGCAAGTGTGGTGATGGCATGTTCCGAAGATGTGTTCCTAGAGAAGAAGGTATGGAGATAGTTGATAGAATTCACAACTCGGCCTATGGGGGCCACCTTGGTACATCTCGCACCATTGCAAAGGTGTTACAAGGTGGTTTCTATTGGCCATCTATGTTCAAGGATATCCACTACTTTGTCAAATCTTGTGATCGGTGCCAACGAACGGGGAATATTAGTCAAAGGAATGAGATGCCTCTTCAAAACATTCTTGAGATTGAGCTTTTTGATTGTTGGGGAGTTGATTTCATGGGACCATTTCCCAACTCTTGTGGGAATGAGTACATTTTGGTAGCGGTGGACTATGTGTCCAAGTGGATTGAAGCCGTCGCCACCCCAACAAATGATGCTAAGGTTGTTATCAAGCTCTTCAAGAACACTATATTTCCGAGATTTGGGACCCCAAGGGTGGTGATTAGCGACGGGGGTTCGCACTTTAGGAAGAGCACTTTCAAGTTCTTACTTTCTTCCCATGGTGTCACTCATAAGACCGCTCTTGCCTACCACCCTCAAACTAGTGGGCAAGTAGAGGTCTCAAACCGTCAAATAAAAGCTATCTTGGAGAAGACTACAAGCAAAGGTAGGAAGGATTGGTCTCAAAAGCTTCCGGATGTTCTATGGGCCCTTCGCACCGCTTTCAAAACTCCACTCGGCACAACTCCTTACAAGCTTGTTTATGGAAAAGCTTGTCACTTGCCAATCGAGTTGGAGCACAAGGCATGGTGGGCCTTAAAGGAGATGAACTTTGATATTGATATGGCCGGAGAGCTACGATTTCTCCAAATGAATGAACTTGAAGAGCTAAGACTTGATGCCTACGAGAGCTCAAAAATCTACAAGGAGCAAACAAAGAAATGGCATGATGCCAAATTAGTTGATAAAGATGTAAAAGTGGGTGACCAAGTCTTGCTCTATAATTCTAGAGTCAAGTTGTTTCCGGGAAAGCTACGCTCTAGATGGTCGGGTCCTTTCAAAGTTATTGACATTTCACCACATGGAGCTTTTGAACTTTGGAGCGAAGAAGGTGGTAATTTCAAGGTCAATGGGCATCGAGTGAAAAGATATTTCGATGGAGATGAAAAGGGAACGGTGGAAGTACTCTTCCTTGGGGATCCACTTCCCGAGGAGGAGTCTTGTTTGTAAACTCTTGAGATTTGATAGGTTTGGTGGAGTCCCTCAACAACCACCAATTTTTTGTATATAGCATGCATATTAGGAATAGTTGTGAAGATTTGGATTTGTGTACTCGGTTTTTCGTCTTTAGGAAGAAGTTTTAGGAAAGTTTGAAACACTTGTAGTCGGGTTTGGTTTGAAACCGTATCATTGGGATTATGTTGGTTGGGTGATTATTGTTGGTGACTTGGGTTTCTTAGGGGATTTGTTGTGACTTTTGAAGACGAGGTGAAGATTTGAAGACGTGCTCCAGGCCGGTCGACCGGCAGCCGGGCTGCTGACCGGCCCAGAGCACTCCAGAAGGTGATGTTTGAAGATGGAAAATCGAAGTGCAGGTATTCCAGGCCGGTTGACCGGCAGCCGGGGTCCAACCGGCCTGGAGCACTTTATCTTTGGAGTTGGAATTTTTGGAATTTTTGACCTGTGCTCTAGGCCGGTTGACCGGCGGCCGGTCTGACAACCGGCCCGGAGCACATTATTACTAACATTTTGAAGGTCGAAATTATTGAGCTGCGTTCTAGGCCGGTCGACCGGCAGCCGGGGTCTGACCGGCCTAGACTACCTGATAACGCAAAAACCCAAAAATCCAAAAAAATCAAAATTTTGACTTGGGGTCCAGGCCGGTCGACCGGCGGCCGGTGCCTGGACCGGCCCAGAACCCACCCGAGAGCCATTAAATCACTCGTGAGCCTCAATTTTTTTTCTTTCTTTCATTCTTCTTCATTCTTCCTTCCTTCTTTCTTCTTCCTTCCTTCAAAACTCAACAAACCCACAATAAAAACTCACCAAAACTCACAAAAACAACTCCAATACTCACCCAATCCCACATCTAACCCACTAATTAACCCACTACTTCACCCAAAATCATCCCCCACCTCAAAACACCCAATTTTTCCCTCTTTCAATTGAATATTCCGAAAATCAACATGGCTCAACAACCACCAAGGAAAAGGACAAGAGCTCAACTTGAGGCCGAGTTGGAGGCTAGGCTTCAGCAGGTGACGGCGGGAATGGGTCCGGATAACGATTTTCCGGATATCGTCTTCGTAAGCGAAATAGCAAGAGGTAAATTTCAATGTTTAAAGCGTAGACCTCTTCCCCACTCCCGTTTTATTTGCCGGAATACTATGCGGAACCTTGGCCTTGATACGGTAACTCTTGAACTTTTCAAAGGGTTGGGGATGGGGGAACTATACGGGCAGCACTTCCGTACTTACCCCCGTCTTACTTGGGAATTTTTGAGTTCGTTTAGTCATGAGAAGGATAGAAATACGGGTATGGTCAAAATTGTTTCCTTTCGCCTACTTAATACTGCTTTTAACCTTCCCCTTGAGAAGTTTTGTAAAGTTTTAGGGGTCAAATTTCATAAGTCGTACAAGGTCCCCGAAAGCTTTAATGTGAATGATGTGTGGACTGCTATATCGGGTTTTGAGTTTGAGAAGGGAACTAAGAGACCGGCAAATGCTTGCCACAATGCCCCTATTAGGTTTTGGCATAGGTTTATGGGTTGGACGTTGTTTGGGAGAGAGGAGTGTCATAATTTTAGGGCTGATGAGCTTTCGATTTTGGCGGCTTACTTGTTCCAACAGCCGCATAAATTTGGGATCAACATCGGTCATCATGTCGTTATCCACTTCCAAAAAATTGCCAATGACCCGTTTAGCCCTACCGGAATCCATTTAGGGGGGATTGTTACCAAGATTGCCCATGTACTTTGTAGAGATGCTCTAGATGAGCGTAATTTGAGGTGTTTAGGGGGTTACTCATTGTTGACGGAGGACTACGTTTTTAAGAAGCTTGAGTGGGTAATAAAGAGAGTTGAGGACGGGAAGACTTATTGGAGGATTCGAGGGGTAAATTCTATTCCCCTCCCTAATAGTGCGGCTATGAAAGTGGTTCCTGATAGCGCGCATTATCTTCTCCCCTTAGAGGAGGAGAACCCTCCACCACCACCTGAAGAAACCCCGGAAGATCCTCTAGCTCCAGTTACCGCATTTAGGCGAGATCCTACTGCCCCCGTCACTACATATAGGAGGTGGACCCAGAGATTGCGGCTCAGAATGCCGAGTGGTTTGACAGGATGGGTCCACGGTTCGAGATAGTGGAGGGTGGCGGCTCTGGTTCGGGAGCCCAGGATGTAGATGCGTCTTTTGCTGAGGCCAGTCATGGCCAATTTGATACTACATCCTCTGATTTCACTGGATACTCTTGAGGCCGGAAACCCATGAGTATGATCCCTTTTAATCCAAATCTTCATCATATTTATATTTTCGCATGCATTTAGATAGTTGTATTATATCTTAGCTTAGTCATCCATTTAGTTGCATCCATTTAGGCTTGCATTAGAATTTAATTTTGTAACATATCGTCACATGTTAGCCTTGCATCCATATAGTGTAGTTTGCATTTACTTAGATCATGACATTGTATTATATCATTTTGCATTTAGTTTTAGGACTTTTATTTAGTCCATGCATTTACTTAGAACTAACCCTCTTGTATATATTGTTCATATTGTGATTTCTCTTCAAAAATCAAAAACCCCAAAAACAAGTTTTTATTTTTCAAAATATTTAAAAACCCAAAAACATGTTATTTGTTTTGAATTCACCCCTCACACCATGTAAATACCAAGTGTGGGGAGGGAATTCCCATAAATTGAAAAACCCAAAAAGATTGTTTTGTTTTTCCTTTTCTTTTTTCTCTCCTTCCATATTTGAGTCACTTACTCGGGGACGAGTAAGACTTAAGTGTGGGGAGGATTTTATTTCTTTTGTATATATCGTTGATTTTTGAAAAAAGTTGAAAAATGCCTAAAAATCGAAAAATTTGAAAATTTTCCAAAAAATATATGTTTAGATTAGTTTGTATATAGTTTATTTTGTATATATTGCCGTGTGTTTCTTTTTATCTCCATCCATAGGTGCGCCCCACATCATATGAGGCACGAAAAAGGGAAAATGAAGACGCTTTGGTGAGATCTTTCCTATTTCTCTTCTCCCTTATCTCCTTTCCTTCTTACTTGAGGACGGGATGTGTTGATGACGATGGTGTGAATTTTGTTGATTGGCGTGTGTGCCACTTGTGTGCTGTTAGGAGATAGCATTAGCTTATGTGTCATATAGTCGGTTAGAGCATGTGCATTTAAGTTGTATATATGCTAGATTGCATCATGGCATATAGTTGCATTTAGAAAAATGTTTTAATAATTGTCTTTTTGGAAAACTTGTTGAATGTGCATAGTCCCTTTTTGCTACTTTTTATTCATAAAGTGTTCATCTTAATCGTGGAATTTTAGACGCCCTGGGTTGTGCATTTCTAGTGAGTTTTAACCCGTCTACTAATGCCGAGCCACGAGTTTGCGCTTATTCCCCCTCGACACCCTCGATTGATGTGATTATTCCGATGGTAGAAAGAATTCTTAGGTGACCGTTCTTGCTATGCAACCAACCATGATTCATTGTTCTTCCACTTTTGATCAAAAAAAAAAGGGAAACAAATCAAACAAGCTGAAAATATTGAGTCAGTTATCATCTTTTCTTGTTTTCGTCGAGGAAATGCAAAACGGAACTTCTAGGGATTCTAGTGGGCCCATATCTAGGCCCCCTTTCGATGCCACTACGGTGGGGATACCCCTATTGTTGGTTCCGACCGCATGTCCTTGACGGAAACCGTGTGCTTTCATGCCAAAAATTGCAAACCAAAATGCAAATCAAAAAGAAAGAAAAAGAAAAAGAAAGCAAAGTGTGAAATGAAAAATTTCCCAAGCAATAAGACTCAAATCTCAATTTCCTTTTACCCTTCTTGAATCATTCACCTTTGAAGTTGCATAGTGAGACGGGACGACCCTTGTGTCTCATTTATTTGAGAAACGTGAATTCCATATGCTATTGTGCTTAATAACGTCACGAGGATTTCATTTCCATCTTCCATTTTATCGCTTTTGGCCAAGCAAATAGTAGACGGGGTTCGAAATTTTCTTTAGACTTGCACCGCTTGGAGGCGAATATTTTTCCATGTTTTATGATATTAGTGGCTCATAAGGATCATGCATTATTTAGACGGTCTTCCTTTTAGATATTTCCGTCACATGGACGAGGCATGTGATTTTTCTTTTGTTAGATTCATCTTTGTCGTGTTCTTACGTGTTTTTCATTTGGATGCGTCGTAATTTTGAGCAAGCCCCTACTTGCCTTGCAAGGAGGTACTCTACCTCATGAGTATCTCGTTGTGAGTTGAAGGGACGGAGGAGGCCCGTTAATTGCCTACCGTCGGATATTATTAATAGTTTAGGTTGTAGCCTTAGTATTAGTGTAGTATTGAATAAGGGTACTTATGGGTCTCGAATTTTGTTTACTTACTCGGGGACGAGTAAGTCTTAAGTGTGGGGAATTTTGATAAGCATTCATTTAGTCACATTTTTACCTCATTTTCGTCCCCATTTTGGTCCGTTTACACGGATTTGCGTGTCTTTAATTGCATTTTATTTCCCGATTTCCAGCGCTATGAATATTGATCTCAATTTGCAGGAATTAAGGCGGAAATGAGGAAATCGGTGCATAAAGACATTGCATGAGTCGGGATTCGAAGATGAGACGAAAAATGAAGAAGTATGTCATCAGGTGGCCCAGGCCGGTCCCCAGACCGGCGGCCGGCCCACCGGCCCAGACCACCACACTGCAAATGAAAGAAATGAAAAAGTGAAGAAAAGGCCCAGGTAGCGCCGGCCGGTCGACCGGCGGCCGGTCAACTACCCGGCCTGCGTCTACATCAGAAAGCCATAGAGAGTAGAATTGTGCTCCAGGCCGGTGGGGGACCGGCGGCCGGTAGACCGGCCCAGACCACTATTTCCCATACTTAGAAGATTTTTGAAGATTTTGAAGGCAAAGTTCCTGAAGTCACGCATGTGCTCCAGGCCGGTCAGAGGCCCGGCGGCCGGTCGACCGGCCGGGAACACAGCATCGCAAAAATTGCCCTCTTCTTCTAATTTCTTCCTTAATTTCGAGGGACCTATATATACCCCCCCTTATTATTTTGTAAGCAGTTTTTTTTTTAGTTTTTAACATTCCTTTTAGCACGAAACCCTAGAAATTTGTAACCCAAATTAATCATTAAATACTCTCCTAATATTTCCCTAATCTAGTTTAGTTTCTCATTTCAAGTTGTTGATTCTAGTATTTCATTTCATTTGTGGAGTTTGTATTGAAGACTTGGGTGAAGACATTCCCTCATACTCATCAATATAAGTTTGTTTGGTATAAAATCTCTCATCTTTTTTATTGTTTATGCAATTAATTTCCATCTATAGTTTATAGTTCATCTTTTGATTATTATCTTTATTCTTCTCATAGTATTATGGTGATTGAACTCCCCCTTCCCTTTAGTGCTTTGATTTCCTTTACCATGTGTGAGTAGATTATCCTCTAGGGTTTAGGGGAGCCTAAGGGTGGATCATGTGGGGTATTAGGTTGGTTAATTAGCAAGTTTGTGGTAAATGATTTGGGTATTGCCCATATGAACACCAAGTGTTTGATGAAATGTGTGAACGAAAGTTACCATTTTATCAAGCATGGTTTGATCTTCTCTTAAGCGACGGTGGTAGAGACGATTAGACTAAGTGTTTATATGGGTGATTTGAGACAAATGCGATAGCTTGTTGATGATTATCGATTGTTGAGACATTGGCAATCGATTTTACTCGAATTATTTACCCCTTTCGCTAGTTACCCGACTAACCCATTAAATCCCCCTAAGGTGAACCCTTTACCCTAGCCTTTCCCCTAATTGTTTTCATCTTTATTACTTAGTAATTGCTTGTTTTTCCTAGTTTTTAGTTAACTTTCCAATCCGTCATATTTTAGGCTAGAATAGGATTCAATCGAACTAGTAGTTGACCTCCCCCATCCTCGTGGATTTCGACCCCTTTATACTACTTTTATTGGGTTATTTTTTATGCTTGTTTTGACGACAAACCGATCATCAGAGACATTTTTGTCAATTGTCATACCCCTGATATAATTTTGTACCATTTCTATTATTGATTGTGACTCACCATGTTTCTTTTGTGTGCTACACTGCTACATGTTTTCATATTAGATCAGTTGTACCAATTTCATCATACGGAGTAGTAACTAACAATTTTTATTTAGTATCCAATTTTATAATATACGTACACCATTTATTACTTTTTGTTGTACCGTTTTTCCATAAGTTTATATTTAATCTCTCAATAAGTAAAATTATAAGGTCGTGTTATACTAATTTAGTGTAAAAGCGCATTTTATAAGAATTATTATGCGTAAAATATATTTAACTAATTGTATAAATTCCGCCCAATTATATCATGTATATTTTGTTAAAAATATATTTACTACTTTTCATAAAAACACTCTCGTGCAATTTTGCACTGGGTTAAAACTAGTTATAAGTAATTGCTTTCTAGGAACACACATTTCATTAATATCTTTGAATTTAATATCATTTAAGAAAAAAAAATTAAGTTTCTTACTATTGTCAAAGGTGAATTGATTAAAGTGGAAAAAAAAAATATAAGATGTTTAAAAGAGTTGTGGGGAGAATAGTATTTATTCTTCCATGATCTGATATAGGCTATATAACTTTATGGAAAAGCTATGCCATAGAGATGACCAAAAAAGTAAATGTGACATAATTATTGGTAGCAAATGCAATGCAAACATTGTGCCCACTTAGGGACCCCAACCCCACACCCCACGGCAGCTCAGTGGTTCACCCAATTTCGGCAAAGTATGCCCCAAACCATTCACATTTTTCATTATTGCTCTCTCACCCCACTAACCCCCATTTTTGTTCTACTCTACTAAATTTCACTATACTAATACAATACACCCTTTATTTTATCCCAAATTATGATTTCAGACGGTCACTATTCGTCTAAAATTTAAGACGGGTTAAATATATATACAAATCACCCCACTTTTTGCCTAAAAATATCAAAAATTTTATCTTTATTACCACTACTTGATACTAAATGACTCGACTTAAGTTTTACACAAATGATATCCATCTTAAGCCAGACCTAATGTTATTTTATATATCTTCCCTCCTAAGATTCTCCTCACATGCCAATATATCGCAACTAAAGTGGAAACAAATTAAAGGGGAACATGAAAGGGCAATATTAAAGAAAGAACAAATATAGATGGCAATCAATGAGATCTGGACTAGGTTGATTCAATGCTGTCATGGAT
Organism: Heliosperma pusillum; assembly: GCA_022085475.1. Lineage (NCBI taxonomy): Eukaryota > Viridiplantae > Streptophyta > Magnoliopsida > Caryophyllales > Caryophyllaceae > Heliosperma > Heliosperma pusillum. The sequence goes on along the minus strand of JAIUZE010045928.1, from coordinate 12,439 downwards.
ATGGAACCCATAACACACGATACATATTTCATACAACTACTTTATCAACATCAAACAACATTTCATCTTTATTTTCAAAAAACTTTATCTCTCATTATATTTATAAATATAAAGTTAAATTCATTGTCATTTTCTATTTTATTTTCCAACAATTATTCATCATGTAAAAGTAGTTCATAAATTATACAAGCAGTGATTATTTGGTATATGAGTTTTAGGGGTTGTTTGGTTGCCCCTTAAATAACATAGGAACTCTAATTCATGTGAATTGTAAAAATGGTGAGTTGTTTCGTTGACACAATTCACATGAATTGAGACTTCCCATGAATTCCAATTCCTCCAAAATGGAGGAAGTTGCTTACCTAGGCCTCCCTAGGTAAGTGGGAATTCCTATGGAATTAGAGTTCCTACATGCAACCAAACAAGTTTTTCTAATTCACATGAAATGTAAAATCCTGTGAAGTGAAAATTCCTATGAAAGTGCATTTCCTACATGCAACCAAACAACCCCTTATAATAATTTTTTTGAGTTTCATTTTAAAAATTAAAAGTTATATTATAAAATTATAAACTTGTCCGCTTAAACAGTAAGCAAAAAAATTACAATATAAGTAATAAACAATACATTAAAATATATTAATAACTTATAAACTTTAAAAGCACAAAAAATACACACAAGATTAGTTGCTATAAGTATTGATATAATACATACATCAAAGGCGTGTTTCTTTTTTCCATGTCGATAATCAAACAAAAGAAACTCATTTTCTCTCCTTTTTCCATATAAAATCCATATGTGAAAAAGCACGCCCCAAAATCATTTTAGAAAAAAAATGTTTTCACTATAATATACATCCTAAAAACACACAATACTTCTAATTAATTTTGCAGTTTCAAACTTTTTTTTCTCTAAAATATAAAGATGTGAAATGTAAGAAAAACATTAATGAAATGTCAAATAATAAAAAACTAAAAAGTAAAACTTCATGTATATCATGTATTTATTGCATGAGGTCTAAATTAATATAATATAAAGTAATATGAACAGTTTTAATGACTACTATGAGAACACAAAGGTTAAAAAGCAGATTAAAGAAAGATTTTGGGGAGTGTTTTTTCAATACGAATTTTACTCTTTCACATACGCCTTTTATAATTATACCATTATCATTTTTTCCAAAATGGAGGAAGTTGCTTACCTAGGCCTCCCTAGGTAAGTGGGAATTCCTATGGAATTAGAGTTCCTACATGCAACCAAACAAGTTTTTCTAATTCACATGAAATGTAAAATCCTGTGAAGTGAAAATTCCTATGAAAGTGCATTTCCTACATGCAACCAAACAACCCCTTATAATAATTTTTTTGAGTTTCATTTTAAAAATTAAAAGTTATATTATAAAATTATAAACTTGTCCGCTTAAACAGTAAGCAAAAAAATTACAATATAAGTAATAAACAATACATTAAAATATATTAATAACTTATAAACTTTAAAAGCACAAAAAATACACACAAGATTAGTTGCTATAAGTATTGATATAATACATACATCAAAGGCGTGTTTCTTTTTTCCATGTCGATAATCAAACAAAAGAAACTCATTTTCTCTCCTTTTTCCATATAAAATCCATATGTGAAAAAGCACGCCCCAAAATCATTTTAGAAAAAAAATGTTTTCACTATAATATACATCCTAAAAACACACAATACTTCTAATTAATTTTGCAGTTTCAAACTTTTTTTTCTCTAAAATATAAAGATGTGAAATGTAAGAAAAACATTAATGAAATGTCAAATAATAAAAAACTAAAAAGTAAAACTTCATGTATATCATGTATTTATTGCATGAGGTCTAAATTAATATAATATAAAGTAATATGAACAGTTTTAATGACTACTATGAGAACACAAAGGTTAAAAAGCAGATTAAAGAAAGATTTTGGGGAGTGTTTTTTCAATACGAATTTTACTCTTTCACATACGCCTTTTATAATTATACCATTATCATTTTTCAATTGTCTTTTATCCAATTTGTTTTTTTTTCCTTCCTTTCCTCGTCTCACTTCACCACCAACACCTCTTACTCTGGTCATAAAATTTCCGTTCACCCCTTACTCTGGTAGCTGACAAACAAGGCTCTGGCCGGCGTGGACTGCCCTTCGCCAGTTACCACAACCACCGACCTCAGATTCCATTCCTTTCCCGCACTCCCCTCTCCGACAATCCCTCCCCAACACCCTCCTCCCATACTCTGACCACCACTCTCCTTTGGATCCGACTACCCCCGACCTTCCCGGCCTTCCCCAATTCAACCCACAACCATATACCCCCCATCACCACCCTCCCCTCGCACTCGCCTTCCCCAACACTCCCCCTTTCCCCCGCTCGGCCACGTTCCGCCTTGCCCTGCACCGACAGCCATCGATCACTATACCTGGACACCCAGAACCCATCCCATCCCTAGAATAACGTCCACAGTTCCGGACCACTTCGAACTTTTTCACAACTAATTCACTAATTAGCAATAAAAAAATCCTAATAATTTGAATAAAACATATTAATAAATGCTAAACAATAAAATTAATTCATCAGTTGGAGAATTTTAATCCATTATTTAGTTTTTTAGAACAATTAGATTCGATTTTAGGGAAAACGTAATATATAAGCTTTAATTTGTCTAGATTTGGGGAAAGGGTATGATGTGGAAAGTTAATGAAAAAAATATATGTAAAAGAGTAAAATTCATATATGAACACGTAATTACGAAGATTTTTAACCATATAACCTGATATATTAATGTACAAACTTATATTTAATTTAATTAACAAAATAATCTTGTAAATATATATTTAAGTTGCTTCTTAATAAACACACGTTACAAGAAAATGTTAATTTTGAATGTAGCTCTAAATATATGCAAATTCACTAGATTGCAACCTGCCTTTACTGTTAAATAAATCCAAAAGATCTTTAAAAATTTATAAACTTCATCTTTATCGTGAATGCATTTATTTAATAGGAAGTCTTCCTTTAGACGGTCACTTTTTGTCTTAAGTTGAATATCGAAAAAAATTTGACCCATGACAATAAAATGCAATCATTTTTTATCTAAGGTCACCCGAATAATTTTCTAAGTTGTAACATTTGTCGTTAAAAATGACCACATTTTTTAAATGAAACCTTATGCATAATAAACCATGAATTTGACTAATTATCACTTTATTTTTGGCTATTATCAAAAATATATACTCCATAAAAAAACATCGGTAAATTTTGGGTTAAAAACTCAATATCGGTCGGGGAACAATGACATGACTCGAAAACAAGACACGAATCCGGCGCAAACTTAACGGGTTTGAATTTAAGTTTAATACCCACTTATGTAAGTGGGTCAACACGAACAAAGCACGAGATTTGATTGTATCGGTTTGGGTCGAGTTCTTAAAATACGAACCCGACACGAATGACATGTTTACTAAATTATTAATAATAATATTTATTGATCCACCATCGAATAACTATATTAATACTTTCCAAATATTAACATAACACAAAGATACGACACGAACTCGATACAAAATTAACGGGTTAGAGTTGAGACTTGATGACCCATATATATAAATGGGTCGACATAAACACGACACAAACTTAATTGGGTCAGATTTGAATTGAGGATTCATGATCCATATAACATGTGACACGAACATAAAACCTCCATGATGTGATTTACTCCTTCCATTCAACTTAAAACACAGCCTATGTAAATGAAAAAATAAGGAAATAAAGAGATCGCAATGAATGAGATTTGGACAAGGTAATTGAACAGTAATGTCATATGAATTCTGGATCAGAATTAAAATATAATTAACTATTGCTATAAGTTTACATCTACAAAAAATTCTGAACATAATAAATTAAATAATTAAAAAGAAAAAAAAGAGAGAATCTGTACTTGAAAAATATACTTTTGTTTGTGTATTTCCTTTTAATTTTGCAATCTACATTCATGACAAATTAACATGAACACTGGCATTTTTGACCGTATGACAAATGGGGCAGGAATTAACCGCGGGCCCACATGCAGTGCAAAGGCAAAGATGCCTGCAAGGTAAAAGCAATACGCTACTTTCAGCATCCCCACATTTCCTGCACAGCCTCCCGTTACCCTCATTATTATTATTAATTTGACTGTTACCACCATTTCCTCCAGTTTTACCGCGGTAAATCCACCCATTATGACCTTCCTCAACAAACTTGCCTTTTTTACGCGACTCGTGACTATCCCCAACATTATCCTCCTCATCTCCGCCGCTGCCGCTGCCGCAACACGAAACGGCGTCGTCTACCATCTCCGCCGCTGCCTTGCGTTCCGCATTGTCTTTCATTTGTTCAAGTAGTTGTTCTAGATTTGTTCTCAATGCATTTGCTGTTGCTTCATTTGTTTGCGCTAAATCTCGCCATATTTGATTCTCTAAGTACATTGATTTCACCTTTTCTTCTAATGCGTAATTAATCCTCCCTATTTTTGTTAATTCTTCTTCTTTATCTCTTAATCTTCTTCCTATTGATTCTTCCATTCCTCCCATTATTCTCCTTATTTGCTCTTTCTTCCTTTCTTCTATCTCTACTTTCATTCTCTCCATCTGTTCATCCATATATTCCATCATCACCCAATTAATATAAATGAATTTACTAAAATATATTTACAAATAAAATGATTCACAAATTCTAGTTCAAGACGGATATACCCAGTTACCTCACACAAAGAGGCAAGTAGAAAACCAAGTGAGTTTCCACTTGCCTTTTTGTGATATACAACCCGACCTGTCATCATCCCATTATTTTTTTGAATTAAATACTCCCACCATTTTACTAAAATTCATTTTTGACAATGAAACTAATATGTTTATATTTATCACCAAAATATATTTCAAGAAAATGTATGGAATATAAAAAAAAAAATTCACAAATTCTTTGTTCAAGACGGATGGATACCTCTCACAAAGAAGCAAGCGCCGACTTGCCTTTGTTTGAGAGACAACATGACCCGTCTTCAATGAGATATGAAAAGAAAAAAGAAAAGAAAAGAAAGAGAGTAATTTACATGATTAGAAATGAATCTGTGAAATTCCAAGTCTTGCTGCATGATTTGCAAGGAGAGATCTTGACCAAGAAAAGAGAGAGATTGAATAAGATTGGTATTAGTATTAGTAGTAGTATTAGTAGTATTACAAGTAGTAGTAGTTGTTGTTGTTGCGTTAGAAACGGGGTGCATGGTAAGCAACTGCGATGGTGCAACACATGAGATTGTTTCTCTGGAACGTTTTCTAGAAGGAATAAAGCTGTTGTTGAAGGTTATACCACTGTCATCTTTAACCGCTGGAGTTAACTGTTGTTTCCCAGTTACCTGGTTCAACACGACGCCGTTTAAGTTGTACATCGGATCAAACGACGACGAGTTTATAACGTTGTTGTTGTTGTTGTTGTTGAAGACGTAAAATTGGTTAATATTGGTGTTATTTATGTTGTTGTTGTTTGAAGGAAGTATTTCTCTGAAGAAATTCATATACTTTGCTTCATCAACTGCCATTATTATTATTGTGTAGGTGAAGGGAGAAAAGGCATGCAAAGTTTAAGCAAAGGAAAATGGCAAACGAAATATTATGAGGTCTTTGGATTGGTTTTTATAACGTGAGTACTACAAGGGATTTTTTTTTAATTAAAAAAAAGAAATAAATAAAAGGGTTGTATTAAAAAAGGTAAAAGATATATATTTATGGAGGAAGTCAGGAAGGAGACAGAGGAGAGAGGAAGTTTGTTTCGGTTTTTGTGTTAAAAGAGATTATTTTTTTATGGAAATAAGTAAAGAGATTCAGCTACCAAAAAGGCTCCTTTAATTGCCTTTAATTGGTCATCCCATTTATTTTCACCCATAGATGTCTACTGGAATATCAACCCCTCAACCTCATTTTTCTCATCTCCCTCTCATTTTTTAGTCAAAGTTTGTTGAAACTCATTAATATTTTTCCTTTTTATATATATAGCTAATAGTAAAAATAAATCTTTATCAAATATAAATTTTGTAAAAATCAATCTTAACAATCTTTTAGGAAAAATATTACATAAAAATCATAATGATACCAAGATCTCGAAGAGGAAGACTAAAAAAATTGCCTTTTTACTGCACAGTATCCGACCCAATTTTGAATAAGTTCAAAGTACATCCACGATATAATTATTCTACAAAAATACTCCCTCATATTTTCAATAACCTTCCCCTTCCCCTTCCCCTTTAAAACAAAAATTAAGAAAACACACTACCCCACCATATAATTAAATTTGGACCACACAAATACACTACCCTACCCTACAATTAAATTTGGACCACACAAACACTTACCAAAAAAGAAAATAGGGAAAGTATTGTGAATAGACGAAAATAAAAATGGGGAATGTTATTGAGAATAGGAGGGAGTGGTTAATTTTTAAATATATAACTTCACCATGCCTTTTAGTCGGATAATCCGATTTATGAGCTAATGAACCAAACGCCGACTTATTATTTTTCTCAAATAAAGGAAAAAACTAAGCTCACTAGTATCGCAAATATGATTACACCTTCAGTTGTACAATACAACAGTCTTAAAGTTGTTGAGCTCTTGCATAAACTTGTTTAGCTACTATCTTAGTCATGGTCAATAGTTTACACTTTTCTTTTTCGAGTGTTTCAGTCAATAGTTTACAACTCTAATTAAAGATATTTCCTTAACACTTTTAATTTCTAGTAGATAAAACAACTCATGTGAGTGTAATGAGTATCCTTTGTCCTATTTTTGTGTCTCATCTCTTGTCTCATGCAACTAGAGTTGGCAGTCAGGCCAAATGCATGACGGGCGGCACGGGTCCGGCACGAATCCGGCCCAACACGGCACAAGCCCGAGCGAAAGTTCGGGCCGACACGAGTCCGGCACGACGGGTAGGGAGGCGGGCCACGGCGCGGCTAATAGAGAAATCCCCGTGCCAAGGCACGGCCCGAGATAGGCACGGCGGGCCTGACACGGCGGCACGACCCAAGCACATGGTCTCATTCGGATTTATAATTAATTACGTTAATATTTATAATTAATTACATTAATATTTAGTTGATTATACATTATTAATTAATTAACTAATAATTTTTTTTTAAAATCATTATTAATATTTCTTATTCATTATTCATAATTTATTTAATAAAAAAATTATTTTTTTTTTTAAAAAAAAAAATTACATTGGGCCGGCCCGGGTCAGGCACGACCGAGCCCACGGGCCAGGCACGGCACGGGCCCTATTTTCCCAGGCCAATGGTCGGGCTGCGGCAGCGGGTAGAGGTGGTCGGGCCGGCACGGCACGACCCAGTGGACCGACGGACCGAGCCAAAATTTTGGGCTGGCACGACGGGCCGGGGCGCAGGCTGACACGGCACGGCCCACCGCCTACTCTACATGCAACTCTTATGTTAACCCATCACCATAAGAAATAAATAAATATACTTTATACATGTGTTTTTATGTCTATGTGTCCAAAGGAGAGAGTATAAGATACAAGATAGAACGCAAATATAGGACACGTGATCCTCATAGATGTGGGTAGGGACTACTAACTTTTCTCCCCATTTCAAGTTGCTTTTGATTTTTTTTCTTCAATCATCATAAACTCAATCGTCTCTCCTTACCTTAATAATCGTGTATAAAACAGTTTTAAACTAGTGACCGAGGCAGATGATAAGGGTAAAGTCGCGTTCCCTAAATCAAAGTAAACCTAACTCAGTACTAACTAATAGTTAGTGATAAGTAAGGTATCGAATCCACAAGAAGGTGGTAATAATCTAGTTTGCTAATAACTAAGTTTGTCTTAAGGTAACAATTTCTTGAAGGTTTGATTTTTGGTTTCTAAACTAATTGCAATAACAATAATAATAAAAGATGAATTCAACAAAATTAAAAGTCTCGGGTCTCAGGTTCACTAGGATTATTATTAGGGGATAGAGGGATAATCAATTAACATGCAATAAAGCTATCTAAGGTCGCAAGATCGATTGATTCAATTATGCCCTTTCGATCTACAATTATACATGCGATCGCTATCATTAAACAAGTTCTATTCAATTATCATAGCCTATATTAGTCTTAACCCTGTCGGTGAAAATCCTAATTTGCGAGACTAGTTAGTTAATCCTGGTCAGTAATCAATTAACTAGATTTAAGACGCTAATTAAACGATAACCATACAATTGCAATTCAATCAATTAATCTACCCCTTCTAACAATCCTAGATCGAGTGACCTTGAGAAACGCCCATCCTATCTTCGTTGTCTTCTTCATTGTGACAACCCTCGCGAATGCGGAAATAAAACATAACAAGCATGTGATTTATATAGCGGAAAATACGGTGTTTGTAAAACTTTTTACATGCTAAGATAAAAATACGAGGAATGTCAAATAAATACAAACTAAAATAGAATATACTACAAAGAGACGAAGTCTCTCAAAATGTTATCAAATATCAAAGTTATTAGCAAACTAGCTAATAAACGTCTAGGGGTGATTCGTCAAGACCAACGCCCGCTAGCTCACACCCGAACCCAAAATACAACAAGCAAAATCCATCCAAGCAAGCAACCTGTTCATCCATGAAAAACATGAACGCCACAGTCAGTGGGGAGTAACTCCGGGTTCTCCCAGCCATATCACAAATAACATACTTAAACGGAAATACGAAAGTAGAAGCATGCATATATAAATATACATGTGAAATACGAGAAGGATAAATAGGCAATTCAATATATATAAAGATATCGGTGCATGAAGTACAAAACCGTAACCATCATATTATAGATAAACTCGGGGAAGACACTCTTAGGCAACCATACACTCACTAGGGCTTGCATCTCACCGTTAGCGGCATAAGCTTGATAAGATTGAGACTCGACAAACAAAGCATGCCAAGTCATCCAAAGATTACAAATAATCAATCATATAATCATCCATCCAAACGTATGAATACGTTGACATCATCTCTCACGGTAAATGACACGCACTAGCATCATGTACATTGCCGTTATGATGAAAATCGCATCCACGGGATAAACATTTCCCTGAACACATACACGATTCATCATTTCGTATATGTAGACACAATTCCTCCTGGTAGGACGACGATATAAATATCCGATCCTAGTCTAAACCTGGACAGACTCTCGAAATAACATTTTCCGATTCGACATGCGATAAACGTTTCGCATCCAAGACTCGGACAACCAAATAGAAGCCGAGTACCCCAAATTCGGGCAACCTTGATGAAAGAGGCGGAAAGGGTACAAGCATCATAAACAAGCGGTACGCTACATAAAATGACACCACCTCGCAAGTATACAACATTTGACGGCCAGGTCGATCAACGCAAAGCGTTCGCCTCCCAACAACGTCGTCATATGCCCACTAAACATGCATTTAAGCAATAAGGGTACACTCCTCGTTCCGACATTCCAGCCTTACGAGTAAGGAGGTAGCCGGGGAATGAGAGTACATAGCACTTAACATTTAGTGCTCAAATTCATAACATATGTAAAACTCGACTCAAAGTGGGATATATCCAAAACCGTCACAAAACATACGATACAAGCGAATGGGATATCATATATTCTAAACATGAATATTTAAAGTCATTACGTAAATTTATACGATAAACGAACCATGCGAACTATTATAAATGAAAACATAAGAAAGAAAAGTAAAGAGAAAGTCAGCGTGTGCCAGCCGGTCAAGGGGACCGGCTGCCGGCTACCCGGATGACACCAATGTATTATTTGAAAACCAATGAATATACAGCGTGTCCCAGCCGGTCAAAGGGACCGGCTGCCGGCTACCCGGCTGGGACCAATGTTACTTGAGAAAATGAAGGCAAAATAGGATGCGTTTCAGCCGGTCGGCTGACCGGCTGCCGGTCGGACGGCTGAGACATATTTCATACCCAAAATATTACGTAACATAATTAAAATACAGCCACTTCCCAGCCGGTCAGCTGACCGGCGGCCGGTCGGCCGGCTGGGACATAATATGCACGAAAATCATTTCTTTAACACCCATGAATATTAACAAACTTCAACTATCATCATCAATCATCAGTTCTAATTAACAACTATCAACTAACAACAACTATCATCAACAACACAATTCCTATGAATACTAATCCTATTCTAAATACGATTACTAACATAGAAAACACATTAGAAACACGTAATGATATCGAGTAACCCTTCACCGTTACCTTTTCGTGTGTTCAATCCTCGTCTAGGTCCTCTTCTACTAAGTAGTAGTCTTTGTCGAGGTCTTGGAGGTCACCACCTACAATTAGACAATAAAAGATGAATATAATTCACCTTTGAGAAAGACGGATAAATTGAAAAACGAGAAAGACGGTAATTTTATTACCAATTAAGATAGAGGACGATGAGAGGGAAAGATTAAGACGGAAATTAGCAAATTTGAGCAAGTAATGAAGGAGTAGTGTCGATTTTGAGTTGGATCAAGTATGAAGTTTATGGTTTTGGTGGTTACTTGGTGAGGAAGAAGGAGTAAGTTGAATGAGGGAGTTTAGGGTTTTGAGGGAGTATAAGGGAGTAAGTGGAAAAACATGAGAAAAAGCCCATAAACGCCTTAAGACGTAACTCACTCGAAATCTCGTGTAAAGTCCGAAAATGAACTCGGATTTTCTAAAATAGACACGGGAAATTAAATTTTATACTAAATCAAAATTTCGCTGAAAAGTATCCGTATAATATTTTTACTATAAAAATAGGGTACATTTGCGGGTGTTACAATCACCCCACCTTTTAAAAATTTCGCCCTCGAAACTTGAGCGAAAGAAGATACCTTAATCGTATAGGCTTGGATATTTAATACGCATAGAAGCTTCCGTTTCCCACGTCTCTTCTTCAACATTTGCACATCTCCACAAAATTTGCACTAAAGGCACCACTTCACTTCTCAACTTCTTATCCTTGCGATCTAGAATGCTGATTGGCTTCTCTTCAAAGGACAAATTCGGTTCAAGCTCGGGCATTTCCGCTTGAAAGACATGGCTTGGATCACTAATGTACTTCCTCAATTGAGAAACATGGAATACATCATGAACTTTATTCAAATTTGGGGGCAAGTCCAACTTGTAAGCTACGGTACCAATTAGACCTGGCAAAACGGACCCGACCCGAATAACCCGACCCGATAAGGCTGACCCAAGACCCGAAAGCGACCCGGAATTACCTGACTCGAGGATGACCTGAAACCCGAATTGACCCGACCCGACCCAGACCCGACCCGAACCTTGACTGACCCGAAAGAGACCCGACCCAAAATAACCCGACCCGAAACTACCGACCTACAGACAACCCAATTTGGAGTGATTCTAAATGACCCAATTTATTGTGATTAAGGGTGATAATGAGACGAGACGGCCCATGTGCACCTCAAGCTCAGCTTGGTCCAAGTCGGTTCGTGCGAGTTTGGCTCGACGCGGGCTTGACTTGAAAACTATCTTGATCATTTTGATCTGAAAATGGCCTAAATAAATCGACTATGAATCTAAAATGTCCCGACCCAAAATGACCCATACCCGAAATTGTGACAACCCTCGCGAATGCGGAAATAATAAACAAACAAGCATGTGAATTATATTGCGGAAATAGGTAGTTTTTAAAAACTTTTATACATGCAAGTTAAATAAAACGAGGAGTGTCAAAATATTACAACTAAGTGCGGAAAATAACAAAGAGACGGAGTCTCTCAAAATGTTAACAAAGAACAAGTGTTTAGCAAATAAGCTAAAAATCGTCTAGAGGTTAATATTCAGGGACAACGCCCGCTAGCTCACACCCGAACCCAAAATCTCAAGCAAAAAGCCATCCAAGCAAGCAACCTGTTCATCCATGAAAAACATGAATGCCACAGTCAGTGGGGAGTAACTCCGGGTTCTCCCAGCCATATCACCTTTAACGTACATATAAGGAAATACAAAAGTAAAGCATGCATATATAGATATACATGTGAGATACGATAAGAATAGATAGGCAATTCTATAGATAAAGATAAGATCACGTGGAAATCAAATCCGAAACCATCATGTTCTTCAAAGACTCGGGGAAGACACTCTTAGGCAATCGAATACGCTCACTAGGGCTTACATCTCACCGTTAGCGGTATAAGATTGATAAGATTGAGACTCGACAGACAAACCAGTCAAGTCATGCGATGATCACGTAATATCCAACATATTATCATCCATTCATGCACCAAGACAATGACGGTGTCCAATCATGCAATGACCATGAACAATATCATGAAATCACGCACTCAAGAACGACACAAGACGACAACTCTCACGGTAAATGAAACGCACTAGCATC